>JAJOZX010005446.1:97500-315188 GCA_023014485.1 Bathynomus jamesi | reverse complement strand
TATTATTTCTACAATGAAAATATTTTATATTTACGCGTAACATTAGACCCACAGTTAACGTTGAAACCGAATGCTCTTTTAAAATAATAATTAGGATATATTTCTTTATATCCTCTCGATTACATTAGTGACTAATGATGGCGGAAACTCTGAGTAAATGGTAATATATTATTTTCTCGAAACTATGGGTTGATAGAAAAATTCTGAAACCGGGAATCAGTATCAAAGTTCTATAAGAATCACCAAATAATTTTCGTTGTACCCTAGTGTAATTTCTCGCCGAATTGGAAAGGTTTTCACTCCGCCTTAGACCCACAGTTTAACGTGGATTCAGAAATACATCTCGTCGATTGCTCACTATTTCATCGAGATAATTAAAGCTCAGGACCTGCATTGTCTATAAGATCTGCGGGAAACTCTGAGTAAAGCCAGTAGTATGACCGAAAAGCATGTTAATGCATCATTTGAACCGAGTCAGTAGTATGACCGAAAAACATGCATGATTTTCTCTTTAACGAATTGGAAAGGTTCTCACTCCGGCTTAGACCCACAGTTTAACGTGGAAACCGAACGCTCTTTTAAAAATATAATTAGGATATATTTCTTTATTATAAAGTCCTCTCGATTACATTAGTGACTAATGATCCGGGAATAGTGGGGGAAAAATATTGACATGGTAAAGACAGCAAGGAGTAATACGAGCATTAAATCTATTGGAGAAAATATAAAGATGCCATTACTCGTCCGGACCCGTTATAGCGGATTGGTACACATCATAGCTCCACCCAGCTACACGGCAGCCAATCACTACGAACATCTGGTCTTTTGGGGCGGAGCTTGGCGATTGTGCATATAAAAGGGGATATTTTTCAGTTGGGAGTAACAGTAGCTATTTTCGCGTCAGTGAATAATCATTCCCTCCACCATGGACCTGTACGTCTCCCCAGATTTGTATGAAGAAAGTGACACTGCAGCATTAACGGCAATTAGTCTTTTTAACGCGATTGACCGTGATGAATTATTTCCAACGCAAACCGTTGAAGATATTTGCAGTGACGCTCCTTACAATCCGACGCAAGGGACTACCATAGAAATGTAAGTGTCTATAATTCGATTTTATATATATATGGAGAGTTGTAGTATCTCGTCAAATAGATACTCGCCAAAAAATTTTTTTATGGCAATCAATGTTATTTGGTTTTACTCTTATCCCCATTATGCTAAAATCGAAATTTTTTATGGCAATCAATGTTATTCCTCTTAAATGAACCAAAGATATCTTCACATAATGGGGATCTGTCTGTATACTCTGTATATGTTTTAAAAGAATGAACATTATTCCTTTAAGGTCCGATGAGGATTTGACACGTGTTATACAATCTTTTGAAGAATCTCGTGTCATGAATACGGAGGATATACTGATCAGTCAGCAATGTCACACCGAAATAATGTAAGTGTTTTTCGATCTTTTTGGGTAAGAAGACAATATATTTTCATAAATTTATTAAATGAAAGAAATCAGTACAATAACCAACTACAGAATATACTACAAATATACGAACAAAAACATTATACTATACAACGAGTACGTACAATTGGAAAACGGATTTTTATCTGTCTGCATACCATTTCATCGTTTCGGCGAGTGTGACACGGGTCAAATAAATTTAAAAAATTTATAAATTCTTTATCACATGACATATGCGTGAGAAATGAGACGCAGTACATTCCGCAAACATTACTAAAATATCCTTGTATACGAAATGGGTTCCATACAACTTCGGGAATATGTAACTGAGCGAGAAATTTTACAATAATAGGGTCACTCCAGGGTTGAGTACCGAGTGAATCAAAATAGTACAGGCGCTGTCTATTTTTAAAATAGACAGCGATCCAGTGAATCCCTTCATTACCGATGACATCTGTGTTCACAATAAGACTACCGCATTCTCGCGTACTTGGCAAACTCAATGTTTCATTCTTCGCAAACACGCCGATAAATTTGGAACGTGTGACTCGTTCCATTACTTTCTGAAGTGTATTAGCATCCATTTTAAAAGTCAGTGATAACGCTCCTAAATCTATCTACTTCTATTAGGGCTTGCGATTCGAGATATACTAGTACACTAATAGGAGCGTCTATAGGCTTGGCGAATTCCAGCCGCACTGAGATGTTTCCGCTCTGCTGTGGGGTTAAATGGGTATTTACGCTAGCAGATAAGTCAGGTGTAATGTCAAACGGATAAAGGTTAAATTGATCAATGAATTCTTCCTGCGTTACCCCATTACCAAGCTCATCACAATCACCTGCAATATGGGTCAGATTACTATAGGCTCTGGCACAAAGAGGTAACACAGCGTCTGATGAATAGTCCGTACCCATTGTTCCACCCAAAGCAGTGCCATTAACGTATAGAGTTATATTTTTAAGTCCGAAATTCTCGAATTTAAAGGCACTCTTTTTATATTTTCCATTCACCGAAGCATGGTCCTGCATGCCGATTAATATCCTTTTAGGAAGATTTCCCAGGGCAATGTTTTCTATCTGCTTCGATGCCAACCCTGCAGGAACCGTATATAGTTTGATTTGCACTCTGTTAATAGGATATTTCACTGTAGCGTTTAGTAAATTTTTCTCAATTTCTAGTTGTTTTGGTGAACTTAATTTCACTCGCCGTACGCGGAGGTATGTGTCCATAATGTGAACCACAACGGGCTTTGCACCCTCTCTTGATCAGCATCCAGATTTAAGCAGATCTCAGGACTCGTGCGGGTGAGCTTTATTTTCATATCCACCCCGTTGACAAGCAACTTCTCCTGGAAAGTGAAATCTGTGTGCAACCGTCCAAAACACTCGTATATTTTCTTTTTAGAATTTTTAAATTTGTCCTTTATACTATTTTCATCTTTAGTTTGATAATATCCCTCGGCACTTAAAAAGGTAGCCTTCGCTTCTTTGGAAAAGTTGAGGACATTTTCCAGATAGGCTCGTAGATGATAGTACCCCGTGCCTGCCGATATGTTGGTCTGATTTAAATATACGTCACACTGGTTGAATATGGAGTGCAGAAAGTTTGTTTCAGGGTATACAGCATATTTGTCATCGCAGACCGTTCCATCAGAATGGGCTATACGTAGCTTAGCGTACATGTGCACACAGCTTGGATCAAAAAAGTAAGGGCCTGAGCTGGGTATCACGAATTCTATAGGTGCACTCGGGGAACTAATTGTGTTTAAAGGGTTAATTGTAATAAAGTCACTGTGCTCAATAGAAACTTGGGTTGGAGGCAGCTCAAAAAGGGACAGCTCCGATTTACAGCATTGTGAACTACATGGGTGGATGAAGCGTGCCATGGCGAAATAGTGACTCCTCTCTCGACAAGTGGTAAACAAACTATGATTCATGAGATCAATGTCCTTAGCTTATATCAGTCAAAAAAGTGGTCAACCATAGGTTTCATTCGCTTACAGCACTTCTTTTTTGATAGCCTTTTACGTTTAATACCACGTGACCCCTTCTTCTTCCGGGCAGCCCTCTTCTTCCCGCCACCACGCATTTTTCTCTTTGCATCTTTGATGATTTCGTCCCGTGTACGCTTTAAATGTTTTTTTAGAGCTTCTTTAGGTTTAGCCCCGGCCAATATGTCTTCTGCAGTGTTAAGGCCTGATTGTAGCGCTTTCCTTCCAAGGTATCTGGCACCCCTCTTCAGCAAAGGAACAGCCGTACGTAGTATGGATGAAAAAATGGACCCAAGTCCACTACCGCGCTGGTATCGCACCCCTCGATAGACGGTGAAAGGCTTTCTATCCATTATAACTCAGTGCGTCGAAAGTGTAGCTTCACTGTTAAGCTCCCGTTACCGAATGGGAAGTTTTCACCCTCAATCGTTCTTATATATATTGAGATATTGGTTATTAAATTAGTTGCGACATTCACATAATGGGGTCTGTCATATGTAATACTCAAACTCCTTCCTCTATGGTTGGGGATGTGAGCAATGCGCAGCAGGCGTGCCTGGGTATCCCCAACAAACTGGTGCTCCACTATATTACTGTAAATATAGCACATGTCTGGGGACCTTTCAGCCAATTTCTCCATCTTCAATTGATACATTAATCTGGACAAGTCATGCTGTGTCTCGTGAAATGTGTCTCTTTGGAAGGCTGCGCTATATCGGCCATTGGCTAGAATTTGGAACTTTCTATGGTCTTTAATACGTCTGTTAGTCTTTGATTTTAGGATTAGTGTATGTGCAGGGTTGTTTACGATTTCGTATACTAAATCATTCGTAAGGTTTGAGTTTCTTAAACTTACGTTTAAGCCTCTCACAACATCCTCGGCCGAACCATATTGACCCGGTCCTAGTCTTACTTCTGTACTGTAATACCGTGCAACCTTAGTCCGAGCGATACGCATAGTTTCATCCATAGCTACCCCAGCTTTTTCACACTCGTCAATGTCTCTAAGAATCGTAAAAACGGTTTCTTTATGTTCAATATTTAAAAAGATGGTGTCCAGCTGAATTTCGCATATCCCCACCTCATACGAATCACGACCCAATTCAATGTGCTTGTGGAGCTCTGTTACAAAGTTGGCTAGTGTGTTGTTAGGGTGTACAGACAGGGACGAGGAGGACGGGAGTGTGACGTAGAAATGGTTAGGAGCCATGTTGCATACTATTTAAGCTTCATTATTGCATCAGCTTTTATATAGGTGTTGAAGCTTTCTGGGTACCCTAGCCATTTCACCAGGTACATTTTTCTCTTTCCTGAACCTTTGCTTCCTAAAATTTTCTCAATTTTAAACACATTTTTTCCTAAATTAAACGCAACTTTCTGCAATTCCTCGCGGTAAAAACCTCCTGAGATTTCTTCCCCATTCAAATCTTCAATGTAATACATCATTATCTCACCTTTAGGTCTCATAGCCCTAACTTTAAAAATCTCGCGTGTCCATCCTTGCTCAAAACCCTTTGCGAATTTATTCCCCGAACGCGACAGCCTTACATAATCATTGATTTTGAAGCGCGCAGAGTGTGGTGGTGGTGGTGATCCATCTCTTCTCGGGAGCGTACCTCTTTCTAAAACTTCGTTAGGTGTTGTCCCAATCGTGCGATGGTGTGAGCGGTTGTAGGATGATGCCAATGATTCCAGAATGTCTAGAAATCTGTATGTGTTTTTATGTGTAAAATAACGGTGCATGCGTTCCTTTATGGTGCGCTGAACTCTTTCAGCTAAAGAAGCCTTATGTATAGAATTGGTTGTGTAATAGCTGATATTAAACTCTGTCAACATGTTCTGAAAAGCACGGCCTATAAATTCCTTCCCCATATCCGTACAAAAATAGCCAGGAACCCTGTTTTCTTTTAACATTAGCGTTTTGGTGGCTTTAGCAACTGTTTCAGGTGATTTATTTTTCAGAGGAACTAGCCACAGATATCTAGAGAATACGTCTATTATGAATAGAATGTAGCGGTAACCATCGTTATACACAGAATATCTTTGCATGTCTGTTAAATCTGCTTGCCAAATAGAATCAATCGAGGAAGCCGTTGTCTTGGCTGTTTTAAACCTTTTTCTCACAGGCTTATGAAGCGTATAAGCGTCCTGCTCCCTCAAAAATCTTTCAACATCTTTTTTTCCTACTCCGTAAACACTTCTGTACAGTCTATCTACGCCGCCGTAAGAGGATGGGTTAGAAATGTCATAATAGCGTTTAGTTAATACGTTAGCCATTTGCGTATTTTAGAGGCACGTGGGTAGGGTTGGTTTAACCTCTTCTTGCTCCTCTTCAAAGGTGTTACCGCCGGGGGTGACGGCGCCTTCAATTGTGTCACATGCGTTGCATGTTCCAAGTCTTTTAACCTGTTCAGATTTCCTATCAACGTTTTAGGGACATTTATTTGTTGTAGTCTTGCTTTAATATGCTTCCATCCTGATGGTGATGGCCTATCCCACTTTCTCACCAGATCATGGACAATGTCTACGATATTCGATCCCTGTACCTTTGATCCTTCCACAATGATCTCGCCTGTATCGGTCCATTGTATGGCTGGATCCTCATTCAATAGATTATAAAGACTTAAGCCTTTACTCATCAATGTATGTGGGAGGGTGCTTTTTAATACATGTTCGATATGTTGTGTGGCTAATCTTTTTGGTTGGTCAGCTGTATCGTCGGGCTCAGATCCTATGTCGCCATGTCCATCGTCCCCCGTGCTGTGCCTAATAACCACAGGAATCTCTGTAGGGCTCTTATAATTTTCGTACTCGTGAAGAAATTTCTGCAGAGCTTCTTGGTATAAGATTCTTTTCTCATCAGGTGTTTTTTCACTGTTTAATAGGGCTAGCAATTCGCTTTCCATTCTTTTAAGTCTGCTTTTACGGGGATCTAGATCCGTGTCTGGATTCCTTTGCAGTGAAGCGTACACCTCGTGGGGAATCACTACCACTTTCTTCATTATATTAATCTAGTCAGTAAAGGACCCAAAACTGAAAATAAGATGGGGAGAAATGACCCTCCTGTTTGTACAATAATTCGTTTTTTCTTCGCTACAGTTTGACTTTTACGAGCGAGTGCACGTATTATGTTCTTGTAGCGGCGTAGGCGAGCCTTCTGATGGGTTTTCATTGATACATTGCAATTTATAACGTTAAGACAGATTTCACAGATGCATTTTAAAAAGTCGGCGTCGATATTTTTAATAAACATCTGCTGCATTGCCCGGGGCAGTCGATGATAGATTTTTATTAATTCACGGTATTTCTTTAGTCTCTTTGTCATTCTGGAATATACACCGTTTCAGGCTCGTTTGGAAATATATTCGTTCGCAGAAGCACTCTAAACGTGTTTCGCGGATGAAGGTCGCAAAGCAAATATCCGTAACGCGTGCTTGTAGCTTCTTTATAAACTTCCAAAAACTCCTTACGCTGATTCGGGAACATTTGATTGGCTAATACCCCAATTTGTGATACATCTCTACGTTGCGCGAATAAGACTAGATATTGCGTATTTAACGACACATCGCGCATGTATCTATTTTTGAAAAATAGATTCTGATTGATGAAGAACACGCTTATGTTAAGATGGTGGGAGAATACTGTAAATGTCTCGGCAAACGTTTTATCCATCTCCAACATGAGATCGTCAATTACAATGATTGTATGTTCATTTCCCTTTAACGAATTAACGTCATATACGCCTTTGTGGAACAAAATATCATCTTGGTACTCGTTGAACACTGATTGATACGTCGAATAGCACCATATAACTTTATGCACAAATTTCGAGAACATCTCTCCCTTTTCTTTAATGATTTTAAGCATAAACACAGTTTTACCACATCCTGTAGGTCCAGATATAATACATGTGGATGGGCTCGTGAATCTGAATTTTTCTACAGAGTCCATTTCTAACACGTCACACTCCTAAGTGGGTCATTTACAAAATATTACAAATTTTGAGTGCTGTTCCTTATATTTTGCTTTCTTCTCCCACAGAACCGTGAATGACGATGAGGTAGAGCACCCATCATTGACATTACGGATGACCTCGACGACAGTGTAGTTGTGATCTCCTCCCCTGCCAACGAACCCTCACCAGCGATACCGGTAGCACGTCCAAAGCGGAGGTGTGAGAACCCCACGTCAGGTATAAAGCGCCGAAATACGCGCCTGTTGCAGCGTAATAGATCCCCAACCCTCAACCTCTTACGCAACAAGCCCCCCAGCAGCACCTCCCGCTAATATATCCCCTTATTCATCCGCCGCCCCCCGTTCTGTTAAGTCTACAATAATAGATCCCCAACCCTCAACCTCCTACGCAACAGGCCCCCCATCAGCACCTTCCGCTAATATATCCCCTAATTCATCCGCCGCCCCCCGTTCTGTTGAGGATGTATAACGTCGAATTGGTGCGATCCGCAGCCCCCACCCCAGCCTTGACTAGAAATCGGTATAGAGTCAGGGTCGACCCTAGAGCCATGTATAGCAATGGAATTGAGCGCGGGCTACGCCGGGTTGTACAGCGTATTGTAGAGTTTGCTCTTCAGAATCGCGACGAGCGTGAAGTCAGGACGAGTCTGTCCTTTGGATTCGGGTCAGATGACGGTGATGTAGACGATTATTGGGTGATAGTGCCATTTAGACGTTTGGCGGCTGAAGATGTAGAATATATATTAGGACGTATAATGCAAGCCGCCCAAAGTAGTATAGCCTTCAATATGGACAACTTCACGGTAAATATTGACCGTGTATTCCGTGTTGCGGGTCATAGTGCCATACCGTATACTCTTAACTTCAATTCTCCGACTATTTACCGAAAGCATATAAACGTCGATCGTGGTTGCGGCTTTATAGCAGTACTCTTAGCACGTATGTTTACTGTACAAAATACACGGACTCAAAAAATTTGGTTGCCTACGGTCGTGGAGCGTGCCCGTAAACTAGCTGTAGACTGTGAACTTGAATTTGACTGTAATATGGGTCCTGAAGAGCTGAGAAGGGTAGAACAGGAAATGAATGTCCGCATAGTTGTATTTGGGTTGGATGATCGTCGTAGGACTGTGTATGTTTTTAAAAGCTGTGTGAGAGATCGTACAAGACCCCTACTTATTTTAGGATTGTCAGGGACAACGTATCTCCCCATCCGTAATATAAGGTGGCTTTACGCGAGTTATGACAAAAGTCGAAAATATGGGAGACATCATGATTTGTGTAAGGGGTGCCTCGAGTTTGCGGATGATATAGTGAGACATTGTAAAGAATGTCACATGGTATGTGAGCAGTGTAAAAGCACCAAATGTGAAAGCCGTGTAGTTGAAGCTGAGAAGAGAGACTGTGATGTGTGTAGACGCACATTTTTCAATAATAGCTGTTTTGATTTCCATAAATCAATTGGCACGTGCAGGAAAATGAGAATCTGTGAATGTGGTATGTTTCACACAATGGATAATTGGGGAAATTTAAGCACAAGTGTGACGTAATTCACTGTCCTACATGCCAGGAGGAATATAAGGCGGATGGAGTAAAGCATGTATGTTATATGAAAGATGCTAAGCCTAAAAATAACCCTTGTATAACTGTATACTACGATATAGAAACATATACGAACGCTGAAACCAAAGAGGTAATTCCACATTTACTTGTGAGCCAGACCATCTGTGATGAGTGTATGGGTATCGAATGTGACGAGTGCCCCAAATGCGGTAAACGGACAAACGTTTTTAAAACGAATGTCCGCGATAGTCCTGTGAAACTATTTGTGTCCTATATTGTCAAGTTAGCCGACAAGTTCAAAAAAATGACTGTGTATATTCTCGCCCATAACGGGGCAAAGTTTGACACGCAGTTCCTTTATAAGGAGTTGCTTGAACACGAATCCTCTGAGATATTTACAGGTGATCCATTGAAAAGAGGCAACAAATTAATACAGATGCAGATAAGAGGCAATGTACAATTTAAAGATACTTTATTATTCACACCTTGTAAATTAGCAAAGCTACCCAAGGTGATGGGAGTAGCAGCTGAAGTTTCCAAAGGATACTTCCCTTACACTTTCCTCACCAGCGAGACTTTAAACTACGTAGGCCCACCACCCCCAAACATTATTTTGACTGTATGGATGAACGTGAAGACTTTGATCGATACTACACAGTTTTAATGAAAGTAACCCTTATAATATAGCTGATGAATGTGAGCGTTATTGCGTGAATGATGTGCGCGTGCTTAGAGTATGTTTCCAGGCCTTTAGAAGGATGTACATAGCCCGTTTCAAATGCGATCCACTGCAAGTCGCAACCACCATCGCATCATTATGTTTTACGGTGTTCAAGAATAACTTCATGCCTAAAGACACCTTAGCCATTATTCACCGAAACAACCCCGCAGTTACGGACACAAGGCTATTTACTGGCTCATACACCTACAGCAACAGACAGGTGTATACATAAAGCACGCCCGCAACACGGGTGAAGTACCCATTAAGATTAATGGACGTGTTTTTTGGGTTGATGGGTTAAGTGAAAACCGTGTCACTGGTGTGAAGACTGTGTACTCCTTTAACGGTTGCTGGTGGCATGGATGCCCCCGTCCTGAGTGCGGAATCGCCGGAGATATCCACGGTAGGTCTCCTGCCGACTGTCTTGCATCGACCCGCACCCGCGATCAACTTATAGGATCACAGTTCACTCACAAAGTCTTGTGGGAGCATGAATATGATGCACGGATGGAGACAGACGAGGTGTACCGTGAGGAAATAAACACGATCAAGCGTTCAATGGTGCTGGATCCTCTCAAATGTGGTGATAGCTTGTTTGGAGGACGTACAAATCCTTCAGACTATACTTTCCACCTACGGAGGGCGTGAAGCTCCATTACTACGATTTCTGTTCTTTATACCCATACGTGATGAAGAGCAATCCGTACCCCGTGGGCGCTCCTGAGAAACTGGTGGGACCTAGCCTACCCTCCATCAATGAATTTTCAAAAATTTGAATGATCGTTACTTTGGGCTCTCTTTCGTAGACGTACTCCCCCCACGCAATTTATGGATGCCGATCTTACCTGTCGTTATCGACGACAAGCTCATGTTTCCCCTGTGCGTGAAGTGCGCGGAAGAGGATAACGGCGATTGTAACCATATACCCCACCAGCGTAAGATCAGAGGCGTATATACAAGTCCTGAGCTGGCCCTAGCCGTACGCCATGGTTATAGAATACTGAAGATACATGAGGTGTGGAGGTTTCAGAAGCTACCCAACCTTTTCACACCATATATAAACGCCTTTTTGAAGGATAAGGTTGAGGCATCAGGGTATCCGCGAGGAGTTGATACCGAAGATGAAAAGTCTGCCTATATTCAACGTTACCGCGACCGCGAAGGTATACAACTTGATCGTGTCCAAATTGTAAAGAATCCTGGCAAGCGCTTTAGTGCAAAGTTGTGTCTAAACAGTCTATGGGGAAAATTTGCGCAGAATACCGGCAGAGGGAGCATTCATTTGGCACAAAGTTATAGCGATGTCTGGGATTATGCCAATGCTCCCGATAAAGAGGTCATGGAGATCGTGAATGTAGGTAATACTTACATAATAAAGTACAACAACACTGAATTTGCCACAGATACCTCAAGGGTTACAAACATACCTGTGGCCAGCTTCACAACAGCCTACGCCCGTATAAAACTTTGGGGTCTATTGCATTCTCTTGGGCGGAGAGTATTGTATGCCGATACAGATAGCGTGATATTCACAGAGAGGGAGGGTGAATACATGCCCGCTATTGGGGAGTTCCTCGGCGAGCTCACTGATGAGATCAAGGATGAGTATGGGGACAACGCATACGCCGACTCTTTTGTCTCAACAGGACCTAAGACTTATGGGGTACGGGTCAGGGTGGGGGAGGAAATGAAATATATCGTGAAGGCAAAGGGTATTACGCTCAACCATGCGAATCGGCGGGTTGTTAACTTTGAATCGTTGAAGGATCTAGTATGTTTGGACGATGATGAGGGCGAACAACCTCCCCAACTAATTGTAGGCACCCACAATTTTCGGGCGGAAGCTGGGGGGCGTGAAGGAACTTAGGGGTACGAAGGTGTGCCGTAACACCTATAGGAAACGTTACCAGTTACCTGGTACCTATGATACCGTACCCTTTGGATACCATAACGTATGATGCTTCTATTGTTAACTCACACGTATTTGTCTTGTATATAATCGTATCTATTGATTTATTACACGTATTTGTAAATATATATATAACTTGAATATCTCATTTATTAAATCGTATTTGTAAAGTATCTATTGATTTCTTACACGTATTTGTAAATATATATATAACTTGAATATCTCGTTTATTAAATAAATCATGTTTCAATTAGCGTTTCACTTTCTTCTTTGTGTGTGTGTGTGTGTGTGTGTGTGTGTGTGCGCAGGTGAAAGTTCTAAGCTCCGCCCACTGTAAGACCGTGAGTCATGCTACTATCTGGGAGTCCCTGCGTGGTCAGTCGACTGCAGTAAGCCCGAGAGATCAGACGTGTATTCAGATCAGACGTGTATTCAAATGGCTACCTTTATATTGCTTGTACAACGTTTATGAAATGGTATTCAGCAAAGTGTCAGGATGTG
This sequence comes from Bathynomus jamesi, assembly GCA_023014485.1. Lineage (NCBI taxonomy): Eukaryota > Metazoa > Arthropoda > Malacostraca > Isopoda > Cirolanidae > Bathynomus > Bathynomus jamesi. Next base: position 303,060 of record JAJOZX010005446.1, on the reverse strand, counting down.
GTGGATACCGAAAAACTTCCTATTCCTCCTCCTATACCTCTTTTAAAAACACATTGGATTGTGCGAAGTTCCAAGATGTACAAATACTCTACGGATGTTCTGGTGAGACCGTTGAAGGCTTTCGTTGCACAGACGATGTGCTGAAGTATACTGCAGAGCTAAACTTTATAAAGTCTCACATACACCGTGAAGTAAAAGAAACAACGCGTGCAGAAGAGAAGCAGCAGGTATGGATAATGAGTCTTGCGGATGGGTGGTGTGACAAGCGGTATTACGTCATGCTACACCTGTCGATTACTCATACCCTACGACTGAAAATGTGAATCTCGTGATCATGGACAATCTTAAGTATTTTTATCACTATATTAACGTATATCATGATGAGGTTCGTAGTGAGGTTGTGGCTAGTGCCCTGCGTGAGTTTTTAACAGACTTTAGAGACGAGTATCGTTTGATGGGCAGAAAGGAAAAATATGAGCATATGTTTCCTCTCAAATAGTGCGCCGGAGTGTGAAGATGTTTAGTAAAACATAAAATGTTCCTAGTTCTTATCCTGAGGTAAAATGTCTGGTGCGTAGGCTGGTAGTGATGAAATTAATTCTTGTACAGGAAAAACAAATATGTACAACAATTCGGTACGACTCGCGGATCATACGAACAAGCCCATTCACGTATCATCGAGTCAGCCGCCCGTCGAACCGTTTCCTGCCTACCTGCGTGCCTCACACGGCTCATAGTTATCTCAGAGCTTGAACCGAGTGACGTGCGCTCCTCGAATACGATGGAACTTCCTTTGAGCAGCATTCTCACGCCTCGTACGATGTGTCCGTGACGAAATCGTTGCGCGTGTTCAGGCGTAATTCCGGTACCATTAGCTATGTACTGGAAACGGAATGTAGACAAACAAACAAACGGGTTTATTTAAGTGTCGAGGAGATGAATAAATCTTCGTGATAGTTGAGAAGTGGAGTGAAGATCGTTATAAATACCTGCTAACGTAGGTACAAGAAGAGAGCAGATACGATCGGCCGTGCATTGATATACGGCTGATGTGGAAGAATGCTTCTGATAATAACGCTCTTGTTCCTACGCGAAACCGTTTCATCCTCGACAGAATGTTTGAAATCGTCGGATTCCGCAAGCTGAAACCTATATTAGACGCGCGTGTTACGGACATGCTTTATTTTGATACAGTACTTGAATACGCATACACCGCTCTGCTCGATGGGTTTACCGAGTGTGGGGCTGGTGAGAATGGTCTAGTGCTGGACGTTTATTTAAAAGTTTAGACTCTTTGAAATACCATGAACTTTGGTACAAAGCAATTGATCGGTACAAGGCTGAGCTCACCTACACCGTTCACCCTGAAGAACTATTCTTTATATAACGCGCAGTTGTCGTAACGATTTAGAAGATTATTTCAATTGGCGCTATGTTGAGTGAGTTCACGATTGAAAAGCTCGAGTCGGTAGAAATAAACCCTCGATTGAAAAGCGTGTTTATAAACTTGTGTTTAATAATGTAGCTAACGATGAACTCTTTGTGCGTGCTTTTGATTGTATTCTAGATGTATTTAAAGATGACTTACCAACCGGTTGTAAAGTGGGAACAAAATAGTACTGAACGATATGAAAGCCCTTCATATCGAATACAGGTTTCCCTATACTTTAAGCGGTGAAATATTATTAAGCCGCATATACTGCGTAATGCAGAGCAATAATGATGTAATTGTAAACTCGATTAAGACCGAGTTTTAGTATTTTGAAAAAAAAGTGAAATGTATTTATATATTTTGCGTGATATTTCCCCTGTACTGTTATGATTATATGCATATTTCTATTATTATTGAAATGTATATTTATTTCTATTTGAAATGTATATTTATTTTATATATATATATCTCCATAATTATGTGTATATATTTCCTGTACTGTTATGATTATATGCATATTCCTCAATTATTATTGAAATGTATATTTATTTTCTATATATTTATAATAAACAGAATGATGCAATGTTGTTTTACTTAATTATCATGTTACGCCTTCTAAACCTACTACCGGTATTCTAAACCAACTTTTAAGAAATATAATAATGTATACAATGGTATCGCTAAAAAGTGGTATCTGGCAACTCAAGCCATTTACGCCTTCTTAGCCAACTGGCTGATTAGGAGTCTATAATAGTGTATACAATGGTATCGCTAAAAAGTGGTATCTGGCAACTCAAGCCATTTACGCCTTCTAAGCCAACTGGCTGATTAGGAGTCTACAATAGTGTATACAATGGTATCGCTAAAAAGTGGTATCTGGCAACTCAAGCCATTTACGCCTTCTAAGCCAACTGGCTGATTAGGAGCCTATAAAACAACGCCTACTCGGCTGAAGTCTTAATATGCACTTGGCTCCTGCCAGGTGAACACCTCTCCTCCTTTCTCTCCTTTCTGGCGCTTTGGGGTTTAAAGCTTTTTTCCTTGATTTTTTTAAATGTTAGCAAAGAAATAGTTATCGTTAACGGATTATCGTTAACTTCCGTTAACTTTGTAGTAAAATTATCGGATTATCGTTATCGGAGTTAAAAATTGGGGTTAACGGATTATCGTTATCGAAGTTAACTTTTTGGTTAACGGTGCCCACCACTGGTGACCATGCTGCATTCGGTTGTTACGGAATGAATACAAGGGACTACAAGGTTACATCACAGATAAAGTAAAATTTTCACAACACTCAGCTCAAAGTTATTTGCACAAAATAGTTACACTGAACGTATGGTTCAGCGAAACCCCTGTTCACAACCGCCAATGTACGGCAAAGATTAGCGTCAGCCACACATAATAAACAGACTTATGGTAGGTTGGAGACCTGTTCTGTTCTCAGATACCGGCGATTTGAACGTACACAAATTTCGTCGGCGAGAAATTTCATCGACATTAATAACTTAACCTGACCTAACCTAACCTAATCTAGCCAAACCTAATTTGACCTAACATAATCTAAGTATCCAAAAATTTATCGATACTTTCGTAGACGAAATGTCGTTGAGATTCTGAGTTTAATCGATTCATATCGAAGGAATTCACATGGATACAGAATGGTGGTAAATATGTAGGTTTGCTATCACGTGTTTTTTGGCAAAGTCGAAAGCCACATCCATGACCCCTGGCTGGCTGAAAGTTGATGACGTGGTAAACTGCTGACCAATTTTGTACTACCACTTAACATAGTGTGCGCCTAACTCGGACATAAGATTCATCATGGTTAATATGAGTTATGAAATGGGTGTGGCTTTTGACTTTACAAAATTCTGGTGGCCACAAAAATACATAAATTAGCCTTTCAGTGTAATGGCAGGTTATTAGGCTATCAATAGAGTTTCGTAATACTGAAAAGACTGACCTGGCATTCCTTGATAATCATCTTTCACCCCTTGTTTCAGCAGTGTTTTCCAGTAAATAAACATCTGATGCAAGAGGATTATGCCGAATGTCACAAGTCCAAAATATCACCACTCAGTAGAAGAGACAAAGGAGAACTTGCACATGAAAACCTTGTATGTGGCAGATCCAAAGTAAACGTTTATTGAATCTTAGCAAATAATGACTATAGAATTAGTGACTTTTTTGACCGCTAGTGTGTGGTCTCTAACTGCAGAAAAGTATCCGCACTGAAGACTGAAGTGGAATTTAGTGGGTAATAGATAAGATAATGAGGTCGGGACCCCCAATAATCCAACCCCGAGGGGTGTGCCAGTCTCTGCTCTGGCCCTCTTGATTGATTATCACTATTTTTTTGCAGGCCTCGCTGCTTTGACATATTGCTTCGTTTATGTGTTAGCTTTTCTTAAGCTCCGCAGTATTTGGAAATAAATCCACATTAAGTTTAAACAAATTATTTGTCTTGTCACGAATGAGGGCTACGCCGTAGCCTGTGTCGTAACACCTCTTCCCGGAGATCAGCAAAGTTAAGCGACGTTGGGTCTGAGTTGTTGGATGGGAGACCGTCCTCCGCGCACAGATTATGTAGCGACCCGTGGTTCGAATCCCACGTAAAGCTGTAGGCAACAGATTCTTCTGCTCCGTGTGCCAGCAGTGCGCGTTGAATAAGCTGAAATGCCTCTCCTATGTGTAACTGCATCTTAGCTTTTAGTGCAACGCTATACTAGTATGCTATGACAAACTTATATGTAACTATAATTACAAGCTGTCGACACGCAAAAACATAACGAATTTTTAAAATTCGACTGTAATTTGTGCCCCACCTAATCACAGCATTGACCCGCCTTGACCTACTCCCGGGTCAGGCGAGTCAACCCACCTCGGCCCGTCTTGAATTCACTCCCAAGTGTTCCGCTGACCCATTTCCAACTCTGGTAGGCCCCCTCCGTCATATAACCCTAGATGTTGCGAAGGAGGTTAAACAACCCCATTAATATAATGTTATAAATAAAATTGTTAGTTCACTAATCATATTATATTATACCAGGAAGAAGATTATTAAGTCTTTTTGAGCCAAATATGAATGTTTTGGTTTAGGAGCAGGGTATGGGCAAATTACCTTAGTAGGTTAATTATTAAAGATATACCACTTCAGGAGAATTCCATGAAGCCTGTCCCTGCAGTTCTTTTTTTATTTATTTACTTATTTCAAACAGGAATTAAGCCTAGAACCTGCACCAGGCCTAGACAGCAACCCACCTCAAATTGAATTTAACGTGTGGCCTAGGCTGTTAAGCCCAAAGGCGTATCTAGCCTATTTGCTTGGCACTGCCTTTCTGCTTGAAACATATTTCAACCACACTTTGAGTTTGGTGCAGATACTTTGCACATAACCTCTCGCTTGAGCTACGTCGTGGCCAATGTCGTAACACCGCCTCCGGGAAATCAGCGAAGTTAAGCGACATTGGGTCTGGGTAGTAGTTCGATGGGAGACCCTCCTCCGTACCCAGATTATGTAGCGACCCGTGGTTCGGATCCCACGTAAAGCTGTTGATCTCCTCCGTCATATGACCTTAGATGTTTCGAAGGAGGTTAAACAACCCCAATAATAATAAACCTGTCGCTTTTGAGATTTCTTTCGTCAATGTTTCACCGTAAAATTTTAGTCTACGCACATTACTCATTAACTATTATTAAAAACAATATAGAACTGTATATATTTCTAGCCTTAGTATGTGAACTGTCATTGTATTAATAATACTTGTCATATGGACGATCTATATAGTCTGCCAATAAACATTTTCATTTTCATTGGCAGGAGATAAATCCCATTATTACTATTGTCATTAATATTATTACAAGTCACGAATAACATTCACCAAAATTTTATTCCTATTATCTTAAAAACTTTAAAAAGTTAATCTAAATATTTGTTAAATATGTTTATCAAAATAACGCAAAAACGATAATAAATCTGATAAATACTCCAAAATGGTCTCCTGATCGCGTTTTGACCTTCATGTAAATAGTTTATTATTATCATTATTTTAATAACTGTATTTAATGTCATGTAGCTGAAAAGGTATTTACAAAGTGGAATCTCTTCAGACCTCATCAGAGGTCAGAGTTTATTGTTAACTTGGAATTGCAAAATGGCCATCTGTACAGTTAGTAATAACGGAAGTATTGCGCACTCCTATAAGGAGTATGAAATCATTCCAAAACGACGCTAAACCCTTCTGTATATACATCGAATTTCTATGATATAAATTGCTAACTTTTAATTTCACTAACTGAAATAACGTAAATACTGTTGTTTTAATTAATTTGAAGTACCTAATCGGATAAACTCTTTTCAGCTTGGCTGCCTCTGTAAACAACATTTCGTTTGGAGATTCGGCCGGTCATAACATTGATTAGAAATAATACAGTAATGTTGGAGTTAAGTGGAGCTACAGACAGACGTTTTCGGGACCTTTTCCAGTTTGTGTACCGTTTTTCATATAATTTATTTTTGCTTCTTTTCAGATCAAAAATGAGTGATCAAAAATGAGTTCTTGATAACCTAACCTAACCTAACCTAACGTAACCTAACCTAACCCACATTATAACTTTCGTCACTTGGGCACAGGATGTTTACTATGCTGTATGTAATGTACTGTAGAAAACGGTACATAAACTGGAAAACGTCCCGTTTCCGTACCAAGAATTCCATAACTTAGAGGATAAACGGCAGGACTCATGGATAGCTTGGATAATCGAGTTGGTTGATTTTTTAATTCTTTGCATTAGACTGTTTTGAGCACGTCTTGTTACCTCCGGGAAGCTCGGGACATTGCGGGTAGAAAACATTTGCGAAGCTGAGCATCTCAGGGGTAATTTATGTAAAAGTCTAAAAGACCTGTTATACAGAAAATTTAGAGTTCTGCCAGAACCTTCTTTATAATTCACCCAGAGTTGCTGTCCGTATATATTACTGCAGAAAGTACGAAAAAGAGTGTCTTTAGCTTCACTTGTACAGAACCGAAAGTTCCTTACAGTCATATTCACTTTAGCACAAAGGCTTTGAGATTTTCTTATATCCGAGTCATCATTCAAGGAGCTGGTAATAGTTTGACCCAAATATTTAAACTCTTGTACTTCCTCAATTACTTCACCATTAATTTTAAACCTAATATCAGCTGGCTGATTATAGCTTTTAGGATGAAACTGCATAACCGTAGTTTTTGTAACATTAAAAAGAATATCATATTTCTGCGAATACACTTCGCAGACTTTTAGTAGCCGATCCAGACCTTTAACAGAGGGACTTATTAACACCATATCATCGGCATAAACTAAGTTATTTGTCCTTGTGTTATCTATACAACATCCCACTGTTACCTCATTAAGTGAAGCAATTAATCCGTCAATATACACATTAAACAGCAAAGGGGAGAGCAAGGAGCCTTGTCACACCCCGCAAGAGGAGCCAAAACATTCGGATAGTACTAAGTACATTGCCCCACCTAACGGTAAAAGATTGGTGGGAATACCAAAATTTCAATGCATTTAATGTGTACATGGGAACCTTCCTGGTCTTCTAGTTTTTTAAATAAAATATTGTGGTTCACTCTATCATATGCCTTACTTATATCTAGGAAACAGCTATAAATAGTTGAATTACTGTCAATGTATTTAGATATTGTTTCTTTAAGTACATAGATACACAGGTCAATTGAGTGGGCCCTTTTAAAACCAAACTGATTAAGAGATATCCATAGGTAATCATTTAATCGGAGTAACAATAGTTTTTCTATAGTTTCGAGAAGCAGGAAGCGACAGCAATAGGCCTGTAATTATTGCTGGATAGAATGTCTCCATACTTATTTTTGACCAGGGACAAGATATATATACCCTCATGAACTCTGCAGGGATATAGCTATGAGCAAGCATGGCTGATAAGAGCAATGATATATGCAGACATACTACGTCAATGGCATATTTTAAGTGCTCATTCGACAGGTCATCTACTCCTGACGCAGAACCAGTCTTTAACTCTTTAATTAACGTCTTTACTTCAGGAACTGATATAGTATTTTCCCTTGTCCCTCCCACAGTCGTTTCGCTGCAATATATCTTAAGATTATCCCTACTCACACTGTTAAGAATGTTAGAGTAGTGGTTTTTCCACAGCTTTGCAATTTCATCCTTCCCTGACACCCCATCGATCGTCGGAGGGAGGACACTTTTGACACCCGTTTGATTCTTAACAAATTTCCAAAATTTATTATCGTTATTTATGCGAGTTTCACAGGCTTTTGATGCTCGAATAGACTCTTCTTCCTGTTTACATCGCCTTATGGCCGCCTTATACTGACCCCTACTTCTACACATATTCATGTATACTGGTCCTAATCTGGATCTACCATGAAAGCACCACAAATCGTAGGCGTCTTTCGATTCCCTCTTCAGGGGGGGCAATAAAATCATTCCATCCAGGAATAATCTTAGTATGATAGTTGTAAGATTTAATCAGGGGGCTTCCTGCTTCTATTAACAGGGATATTCTCTTACTATAATACCTATCTATGAGTTTACAGTGAGAATCATTTGAGCAAGGATTACTACAGGCAAGATGCAAAATTTCTAAATTATTAAAGAGGTGACCCGTTCTGTCTTTGTATTCTATTCTCTGTTGCATATTAACATTAGACCAATCGACGCGATTATTCTTACCTATTGAGGTTCATCGTTATCATTATCATAATTTATTTTATCATAATTATTTTTTAGAGCCCAGTAAAGCCTAAAGTTTAGAGTTCAGTAAAGCCTAATGCTTAAGAGCCAAGTTAAATATAATAACTACGATAGTTCAATTTCCTAATTAATTATTTATGTTAAAATTATTGTAACGAGAAAAATTGTAAAATTTTAAAATTGTATTTATTTTATAAATAAAAATTATTCAATTTAATTAAATCATTTTCATTACTAATAATAATAATAATAATAATAATAATAATAATAATAATAAATAAATTCTCATTAAATTTTTTATTAAATATAAAGGATACGTACACAGTATAAAAGTAAAGTTTTGAAAAAAGTTCGCCTAAAAGCGTAAAACTTTAAAAAGCATAAAAAATTACTAAATTGTAGTGAAAAAATTACTAATTAGTAAATTAAAAAAAATTTATTAGTAACCAAAAAGGATAAAATATACATAAAAATATTACAAATTTGTAATTTTTATGCTTTTTAGAAATTTTGTTTGTAGGCGAACTTTCTTCCGAAACGTACATGACAATAAAAAGCGTACAAAATTACTAATATTTTATCTTATACACTAATTAGTTTGGATAATACGTAAGACTACTTTCTATAAGCACAAAAATATAATGTATTTTGCAAATACAATTATTATTATTATAAGTATTATTATTATCATTATTATTATTATAGTAGTAGTATAGTAGTAGTAGTAATAGTAGTAGTAGTCTATCATTACTAATGAAAATCGTATTTTTAAAACTGTGATGAAACGCTATTTTGTGGCAAGAAATCTCCCATTTTTTTTTCTTTCTTGCAAATCAAAAAATGAGAATATAATTTGTTTGAAGAAAAAAAAACGGGGAATTACCATCACTTGAAGCCAACAATGAAATAGAAAGGCCACCATTAACAAAATACACACAAATTCTCTCTCTCTCTCTCTCTCTCTCCTCTCTCTATATATTATATAATATATATATATATATATATATTCTAACTGCAAACACGCAGTATAATTAACGTAAAGAACGACGCACGCTTGTATAGGAGAATATTCCGCGCAAGATGAGAGAGAGAGAACGAAACAAATGAAAAAATGAGGTAACCACCCGGGAATCGAACCCGGGATCTTCCGATTGCCGGTTTGCAGTTAGAATGTATATAATGTACGGCATGCGGGAGGTGCCCCTTGGGGCATTGGTTTCTGCGCGTATGTAGAGGAATTACGGCATTTGATCGAGTGAGGCCCGTGGTGTAATGGTTATCATATCTGACCGGCAATCGGAAGATCTCGGGTTCGATCCCGGGTGGTTAGCTCATTTTTTCATTTGTTTTCTTCTCTCTCTCTCTCATCTTGCGCGGAATATTCTCCTATACAAGCGTCGTTCTTTACGTTAATTATACTGCGTGTTTGCAGTTAGAATGTATATAATGTACGGCATGCGGGAGGTGCCCCCTTGGGGCATTGGTTTCTGCGCGTATGTAGAGGAATTACGGCATTTGATGGAGTGAGGCCCGTGGTGTAATGGTTATCATATCTGACCGGCAATCGGAAGATCCCGGGTTCGATTCCCGGGTGGTTACCTCATTTTTTCATTTGTTTCGTTCTCTCTCTCTCATCTTGCGCGGAATATTCTCCTATACAAGCGTCGTTCTTTACGGATATATATATATATATATATATTATATATATATATAAAACCCAGAGGCAGACCCACGATCTTGACCTCGGTGGAAAAGGTGATCGTTGTACGAAATGCCAACCATCTTGCCAGGTATATATATATATATATATACAGTATATATGGGTTGGGTAATTAACTTCCAAAATTAACTAGTTAAGTTAATTGATTAACTTTCAAAATTACTCGTTAATTAATTAACTTTTCCTTTCTTGGAAGTAGCCTGTAGAATGATGATTATATATAGCTAATCACGATAACGATAAACGTGTAATTATGTGGGACCTCCTTGTATGTGTGGTTGTCAATGTTTGATAAATTATATGTATTTTTTTGCATATTATACTGGACAAGCCATAAGGATAATTTTTTGAATAAGCTTTTATTATTTTTCTGTTTCTTATAAATAAATTAAATTTGTTTATGGTTTCAATTCAACTTTTAGGCATATAAAAGCTTTCCATCGTAAAAATGAAGGAAAAATGAATTTAATAATTTTTTTTCTAAACTGTTTTATATTGTACACTATTGACACTGAACTTGCAAATTAAACATACTTGTTAACTTTACAGAAGATGTTCTCAAACCTTTCTTCTCTTAACCTATTACATTTCACTCAGAAAGTTCAAAACAGCATTTTTATAGAAAAATTAATTGAAAATTAATTGAAATTAATCAATTAATTTGGAGATATTCGAGATATTCAATACTCGTTTGAGTATACAGTATTGTAGTACTTTTTGTGTGCTGATGACGCCATTCATTGAAGCAAATGTGCTGCCGTGCATTTAAATCAGTGCGTCGTGCGTAGTTGTAACTTTAATAGTGTAAAATTCCACTATGAATGACCTCATTGAATTCTAAGTTATTCATGGACTGTTTCATGAGTTCCGTTAATAAAAATTCCACAATATATATATTATATTTTTTTATATATATATAGGAAATAGGAAAGGCAGAATGTGGACTGTTCCCAAATTAATGGCCCGACAAGGGACCTCTTCAACACTGAAGGAAATAGCTGGGCTGTCAGGGGGCCAAGACTTTTTAACCAGCTTCCAAAAGATCTCAGAAACGTAACAGGGGTCAAAGTTGAAGTCTTCAAGAAGACTAGATGCCTGGCTCAGGACGGCACCAGATGAGCCGGGTGTACCTGGCTATATGCAGTGGAGAGCGCAAGAAAGCAACTCGCTCTTCCACCAAGCCAGGCCTAGAAGCGGGGCCACCAGCTTGACCTTCGTGTGAAAAGAGACCACGCACGAAACTGCTACGAGGTTAACGAGGTATATATATATATATATATATATATATACCACACACACACACACACACACACACTATATATATATATATATATATATACACACACACACACACACACATATATATATATATATATATTATATATTCTATATCAACAATAACCTAAAGTCTCTTTGCCAACAAGAAGGAGTGCATTTTGCGAATTTTTGGAACAGTTTCTACGGCAGGAGGGACTTGTTCCTCGGAGATGGACTTCATCTTAATGAAGTTGGAACTGCGCGTTTAGGAAGACTATTTCATAATACTGTCTCTTCTTTTCAGGCTGCCGTAACTCGAACGGTCCCAGCGTAATTTCCTCAAATTTCCCCTGCGCTCGCAAAGGTGTCGCAATTACAAACAATTTGAAGGTTCTATCCTTAAATGCTCGTAGCCTACGAAATAAAATAAACGATTTTTTTCTTTAATTACTTGTAATGACTATGATTTAATTGCGATAAATGAATCGTGGCTTAGCACTGAAACACGTGACTTTGTAGGGGAGTATCAAATTAGAGGTTTTGACTTTTTGTTAAAAACAGAATAGGTAGGCGAGAGGCGGTGTTATGTTGTATATCAAAGATAATATTGCGAACGTTATAGAAGTAAAGCACAGAACTCCATAACCGATAGATTCGACTATAGCAGAACTTAAATTGAACGATTTCAAACTTCTAGGTTGCCGTTATATATAGGCCCCCTAATCAAACGGCTGATATGGACGAAGCGTTATATCGTGAACTAAAGAGAATAATAGGTAGTGAGCAGGCCTTAGTTATGGGTGACTTCAATTGCGCCAACGTGAATTACGATACAATGCAGGGAGACACAAAAGGTAATCGTTTAGTTAATTTTCTCGAGGATAGCTTTCTTATTCAAAAGTTGGGGAACCACGAGGTTGGACCGTATTTTAGATTTAGTAATAACTACGGATGATAGGCTAATCACGGATCTTCAAGTAATAGAACCGTTAAGCAATAGCGATCACAATATGGTAGAGTTTATCCTCTCAATAAGTCACTCGAAACCAGTTAACTCGACTAAAATTTCTAACTTCCAGCACGCAGACTTTTATAAATCTCGAAATGAATTGTCATACATCAATTGGGAAAACGTAATGGGGATCTCCAACGCAAAACTAATGTGGGAATCGTTTGAAACAGTATTTAGGACTATAAATGAGGAATGTGTACCGTACAAAATTAAGCGTGCGAAAGTAAACAACAAGCCCTTGTGGTTTACTTCTAGAGTAGGAGACATTATAAAGAGTAGAGATAGGGCTTATAGGCTACATAAGTGGGATAAAGACAATTTGTGGTTACGAAACAACTACATATCTCTAAAGCGTGAAGCGAAAAGTGTAATAAAAAAGTCCAAGCGCGAATATCTCTCCATAGCTCGTGACGGTAAAGAAAACCCCAAGCGATTCTTTCAATACGTCAACAATAGAAATCCAGTAAAAAGTGTCTTGGGCCGTTGAAAAATGTTAACGGAGAGCTAGTTTCTGAAACAAGGAACGAATTTTTTACGTCAGTTTTTACTATAGTAGATGTAACGAATATCCCTACGGTCATAGACATAATACCTTTTGATAATGGTAATATTTTGGATAATATTGTGGTTAATGAAAGGGAAGTAATGCGCTATATTGATAAAATGAAAATGCGTAAGTCACCGGGACCGGATTCCATATATCCCATACAACTAAAAGAATTAAAAGAAAGCATTGTTGTGCCGCTAACAAAGATTTTTAATGCGTCTATTTCTGAGGGGTGCGTACCAGATAATTTCAAGTTAGCAAATGTAACACCTATTTTTAAGAAAGGAGATAAAGGTGCGGCGGGAAATTATAGGCCAATCAGTTTAACGTCTGTTGTAAGCTACTGGAATCAATAATTAGGGATCGTATAATCGAACACTTAGAATTGCATAACTTGGTTAAAAATACGCAGCACGGTTTTAGGCGAAACAAATCTTGCTTAATTAATATTTTAGAATTTTTTCAAGCGTGGTTGAAGTTTACGATAGTCATCGGGCGGTTGATGTAGTGTATTTAGATTTTCAAAAAGCGTTTGACACCGTACCGCACAAAAGACTCATTGAAAAAAACTAAGGCTCATGGAATCAGGGGTGTAGTAATAAATTGGATAGAATAGTGGTTGCGAGGTAGGAAACAGAGGGTGGTCGGTGATGGAGAGGAGTCGTGTTGGGCTAATGTAGCGAGCGGCGTTCCTCAGGGTTCTGTATTGGGCCCCTTGCTTTTTCTTATATATATTAACGATTTAGATGTCGGCCTAGTCAGTACAGTTTCAAAGTTTGCGGATGACACGAAGTTGGGTGGTAGGGCGATTAATGACGAAGATAGAGGTAAAATCCAGGAAGATCTGAATAAAATCGTTGATTGGTCAGTCACATGGCAAATGAGATTTAACGTCGATAAGTGCAAAATTTTACATATAGGTTTGCGTAAAGGTAATTTTGCGTATAGTATGTCAGGGAAGGAGTTAGGAAGCGTAGAGCAGGAAAAAGATTTAGGAGTTATAGTCACTGGTGATTTAAAAGTAGCGAAACAAAGTACAGCAGCGGTCAATAAAGCGAACAAAATGCTAGGTTTTATAGCTAGGAATTTTGAGTACAAATCGCGCGATATTTTTGTTCCTCTTTATAAATCATTAGTTAGAGCCCATTTGGAATACGCGAGCCAATTTTGGAATCCGCATATGCGCAAAGATATAGACAAAATCGAAAGAGTTCAAAGACGAGCAACTAAGATGATTCCGTCGCTTTGGTCGAAGTCGTACGAGGATAGGCTTAAGGAGTTAAAATTGACTGCACTCGAGACTAGGAGGCTAAAGGGTGATCTAATCCATGTTTTCAAAATTATGAATGGGTTCGATAACGTAGATAGAGATAGCTTTTCCGAAATATCTCAATATAATAGGACTAGAAATAACGGGTGTAAGTTGACAAGTAGAAGGTTCGAGACAGCAGTTGCCAAAAACTTTTTTACGCATAGAATATAAATAGCTGGAGTAGTTTGCCGGTAGAAGTAATTAGTAGCACGTCTATAAACATGTTTAAAAATCGATTAGACGCGTATGTTGATAAATTGGGTATAATTTAAGGTAGTAAAATTAAGGCTTTGTGGTTCGGAACCCACGTAAAATTGTAGGTCCTCACCATGGAGGACATGCACAGTACACAATTATGAACAGTTAGGTAGACCAGCCATGAGTAGATCGTAGGGTCTTTGTTGGTCTTCAACATTATAACATTGTTATATACATATACTGTGATATACATACATATACATTAGGGTGGGTCGTTGTTACTTAGTGTGAAAAACAATTCACAATCGCGCATCGGCAGGGGCTCCAAAACTTGCCTATTCCCTTAAAAATAGCACCATAAAAGTTTCAGGTTTCTACGTTTTAGTCTTCCACTGCCCCAAAGACCTTAAAATTTGGTATTTGTTGGCATGAATTTTCACGTATAGTAGCATATTGGAATGTTTGATCCAGTCACCAGAAATGAAATCGTATTATAAACTTTCGTGTAAGTATGCAACTCTTAGCTGATAAAAGTTATTTGGTATAGCTTTTATCACCCAGAACTCACCACGAGGAGGTGGCTGCATTTCGAGTTCCACCCGTCCCCACCCAACCGCCCAACCATTGGACACGCCGTTATCTTTGAGTCTAAGCAGTTTTCACTTTGTAATCTTTTTTTGAATCAAGAGCACCCATAAGGGCTTGAGATTCAATCGTTGTCGTGATGAATCCCTCTCTGCGCTTAGCGCCACAAACAGACATTGAGGCTTCAGTTACTAATTTCACACATCGTTCTACAGCTTGAGTGTGACGGCATTTTTTGCAGAAAGTGGGAAGAACTGAAACCACTTTCGGTGAGCGAGACAAACTCATTGTCATCGATGTGTTTTGTAAGTGGGGTCTGTTCTTTGATGGGTTACCTTGATGAGATCAACATAATCTTCAGAATCATAATTAATTTTTGGAACTTTAAATTGACCCTTGATTGCGAGCTGTTACAATCCTGCGTAAAGCCAATTCACGGATTGTAGGCCGTTCATCAGTCATCATCGTAAGCAAAATGTTTTCAGGATGTGCAAAATATGCGTTTCTTCCAATTACATCGTTAATGATATTTTTCTATTTGTTTTGCAAGTACCGTGAGCATTTAACCAAGAGATGGAAATGCTTTGTTCCATAATTGCAGTAAGGAAAAGCTTTAATGTTGAACCACACTGGAGCATATACTGTTCTTACGTAAGTTGCTAATTTGATAAGATTCTCAGATGGATTTTCTGTACTTACATACAAGCGAAGGATTCTGTTTCCAGTTGTTAGAATGCGACATAGGACCAGGATTCCTGTGCTAACTCTTTTGGGCAATGTCCTAATAACACTTTTGCATATTTCGTGTAAATATTTTTGATCCTTGCTCAAGTCTTTTAGATTGCCAATGATAGATAAGGTATCTTCAGTACAGATTGGTTAAAATCTTACAACAGAGTTTTGCTCGCATGTCATTAAGGCTTTGCCTATTGGACCAGAAAATGCGTTGAGTCCCTGTGTTGCACCATCAAGGTGACCTATAAGATGGCGTAATGGCATTAGTATGCATTAGACATATGAACCACTGAAGCGGACGTCGACAGTGAACTTCAAGAAGTCTTATCACTCCTCCTTTCATACCTGTATTTACTACAGTGCCATCGCACCCTACAGCATCGAGTGAATCTAATGTCATACTTTTCTCTTCCAGAAAGTCAACAATTCTACATATGATTGCATTTGCTGTTCCTTTTTGTAAAGTTATGTGCCCAAGGTATTTAGAATTAGGTTCTGCCAATATAGATATACGCTCTTCCTTAGTGATTTTTGGATAATATCGTTCTCCTGCTTTTTCACTGACTCTTGTTCGGTCTTTTCGTCCATCAAAATAGAGGCCTAGAGGAGTATCTGGCGTAAAACAAGGTGCCAACAGCTGCCTGCATTTTTCTCGTTCTCGTCTGATTTTGTTTTTATCGATAACCATTCTTGTATCATTTTCAGTAATTACCCCTATGTCTTCTAGAACAGCCGAGGCCAAAGCTGCAGCGCTGCGATCTGAAATGTTGTGTCTATCGGCTTCTCTGGCTAAAGTTGGGAGATCCACTTTCGGTATTCTCTGTTTAGACGTTGATGGCTGATCTCTTACTTGTTTTAGTTGTTCCTCTTTCTTTCACTAGCAGAAATATTTTCTTCTTCATTGCTGCTTCTCTTCTTTAGGCACTTTGTCTTCTTTCGGACATTTACACGTGTTTGAATCTATATTACATTTGCATGCTGCAATGTCAGAGAGTCTCTTGCTCTCTTCTCTGAAATTTGACAGCCTTCGTTTGTAAGATTCGGTATCTTTACACTGCTTGTAAGGTTTTAAAACATTACGATATTTTGAGTAATAGGTTCGTATTTTTTCGACGACCCGCTTATGAGAAATTACTGGAATACTGGCCCTATGCCAAGCACGTTCGACTTCACCAGCAACATCTTCCGCATTTTCAGCTGACAGCATAGGTGCCTCTGATTTGATCCGTTTAAGGATACAAAACTTCGTAAGATCTTCATAAGTGGGTAAAAAATTTGTGGATAATTCACAAGCTGACCCAAAAATTGGGCACTGAACTTGACTCCTAGTGAGAGCCATAACAACTATGATGCAATCAAGTTCTCTATACGGTATTTGCTGAAAATATATATCATACAAATAATCATAAATTCCTGAAAAGACAAAGAAAATTAAGACTGACAATGACAAATAAGAAAAATGAGTGAATAACGATTTTAAGGAAAACGAAACAATTTGTAAGTCTAATTTCAATGCCTATTACCAGAGAATATAATAAAACAATTTCCGGTAAATTAACCCCTTGAGGCTGATGTGGAGGTTCGTGATTTATTAATTTTGAAAATCACTCGAATCACTATCACTGGCAAAAGAAATGTTTGCGGCAATAATTTTTGTAAAAAATAAAACAAAAAATAAAATCGTACCCACCACGCGAACGTTCACAAAGCAACTGATGCAGCCAGTGGCCAATGGCCAGTCCTCAAAGAGCAGATTGACTCAGGCGGACCTCAGCCAATCATAATTACAGACGGAGCTGATCTACCTATGACATCATAATATTCATGCATAAGAGCTAAATAATACGGCTATAACCTCGAGAAGAAACCAAAATTATTCGACATTACTGTCTCATATCATTAATAAGACTGTTTATGAGTAAATGTAAATAATAAAATGCCTATTTTACTGCATCAATGCACTTCTTGGGGCAGCGATAATTATTTCACTAAAGTAGTCAAATTTTGGCATAATGCTCCCTATACTAATACGCAACTTTTGTGACCCCTGCTGATTTGATATTAAAAAATTCATTTTTTCGACCCACCCTAATATATATATATATATATGAAAAATTATTTCACGAAAGTGACACGTGAAAAATATTTTCCCTTCGTGGTTTTATTCATCATATATATATATATATATATATATATATATATATATATATATATATCATAGGCGTGCACACTGGGTACGCAAGGTACTCAGTGCGTATCCAATTTTTTTTATTAAATTTAAAAATTTAAACTTTTTAAATATTGGTAAAATGCTATTATAAATACCAATAAATTTTATAATTTATTCAGTATACTTAAGCAATACAAAGTAATATTAAGTGAAACTTCCTTGTTTTTTCATGTGCTTTCTTACAAGGTACGCTCTGAACATAGAATGTACTTGCATAGGAATATGACCTTAAGTGCTGGACGGGGCTTAACAAATACTGCCTTACTATTGGCCGAAAAATGTCCTGGGATAAGCTGGAGTGTTTCAGCGTAGTTTCAGAAAATGCGAAGTGGCTTTGATGATTGTGTGGCAAAGGCGAAATATCGCATGCCATTGACTGCTGATGCAGAACCAAAACGAATAAGGCTAGCACAGACTGATCAGCCAGATTTGGAAATGAAAAGACTTTATTTAGAAATCATAGATACAGTTTACATGCAACTTACTACTCGATTTGGAAACCTGTCACAGTTGAAATTTTTGGAACTTCTGAATCCCAAAAATTTTCTAAAATTTAGCCAAGCATTCCCTGAGGAAATTCTTAAAACCTTTGCGGAGTTACACAATGGCTCTTTTGATTTTATAAGACTGAAAAATGAACTAAGTGTCCTATACTCATCTGAAGAATTTCAAGGAAAATATCCCTGCCATATTGCAAAATTCTTGAGCCTGAACAACTTGAGTGAAAGCATGCCTGAACTTCAAAAACTCGTACAGCTAGTACTAACCATTCCCTCTACAACTTTATCAGTAGAAAGATCATTTTTTGCTTTGAGGAATTAAAACGTATCTAAGAAGTACAATGGGCGAAGAAAGACTGTCATACTTAGCCCTTATGAGTATCGAAAATGAGTTATTAGTCCAAATGAAATCTGACCCATCATTCTACGATTCAGTAATTTCCACTAAGAATCGTAGGGTCGATCTGAAATATTGATAAAAATCGCGCTGTCGCATATAAATAGTTAAATATATATCGTATCCAGTGTCCACCCAATTATCCAGATTTGGTAAGTACAGTAGCGGATTATAATGGGGGCAAAGGGGGCATTTGCCCCCGGCCCAAGATGCTGACCGGCCCCAAGATGCTGACCGACCCCAAGAAACTATGTAAACGCTATAATCTACCGTTGAAATAATTGGTCGACCGTGAGGAAGGAAAAAAATTCTAGATTCCGCTTCTACAAAACCTAGTTTAGTATCCCATTTATGTGAACAAAGTATACATTTTCTGTAATCACATCTTTGTTTTTGTTTCGTTTTCTGTTGATCGATCCCAGTCAGCTGATCACATCACTTGTATGATGTATCAGGTAAAGAATTGTGTTTTTCTAGTGTTTTTCTAGTGACACCGGCCCGAAAATATTAATTGCCCCCGGCCCTAACAATGCTTAATCCGGCCCTGGGTAAGTACCGTTACTACCGTACCAAGGTTATAATTTATTATAATTTATATCATCGTTATTTCTTGAAAATTCTTGCATAATAAAATTATACAGGGTGTCCCGTAAGTCTGGAACCATAGGGCAAAATGATAAAAACGGCAATAAAAACGCCGAAGATACGTTTGGGGACTGTTTGTGAAATGAGCGAGGATGGTAGCGGCTGTGTCATCGTCGGTGGATGCCCTCGGAGGTCCATTGCGTGGTTTATCTCCTATGGATCTCGTTTCCCTGAACCTTGCTACAAGTTTGCCGACAAGTTGTGTGTTATCGGCGCGCGATCAGGATGCAATCTGTTAAATTCCTCAGCGACCTCCCTCTCACTCCGATTTCCTACGAGCAGAATTACCTGGATGCGTTCTTCCTTACTCAAAGACATCATGGGCACTTGCATAAACGGAAAAACATGAATTACTTATTTTACCCTATGGTTCCAGACTTATGGGACACCCTGTATATATATATATATATATATATATATATATATATATATAGGCGGGTCGAAATTTTTATTTCTTAGGTACATAGTGTGAGGTGGTTCAATGAGGACCCCTACCCCCCCTACCGGTTTCAGTTTTTTCAGAAAATTCATAAAATTTGAGATAATTTGCGATTTACTTCGAAATTTTTTTATTATTACAAAAGTTCGATTATAAAAGTTTATTTATTTTTTAATGAAAAAAATTTAAAAATACAAAAATGCATGAAAAGAAATTTAATACAAATTTTTAGCTATTATTGGTAGAAATTTAGAAATTAAGAAACTGAAATTCAATAAAATTTTTGACCTAAAACTAATGTTTTTTTTTTATTCCTTCCGTTGACCTTTCCACTCAAAAGTAGGCAGTTCTTTTCTAGACTCTAAAGTATTTAAAATAAATTTATGCCGATTAATATAACCAATTCTTTCCTGGCTAGATTTAGTTACTAAGTTCACACCCCGTTCAACGCTTTGGCTGTGACATGGAAAATCTAGTATTTCTAGAGGTTTAGTTCTAATCTGAAGCAATTGCTCATTCTGAAGTTTTGGCTAAATTTTCATAGGTATATCTATTTTGAAAATTTTCTATTAATTCTAAGTCTTCTTCATAATCTAAGTCCTCTCTGTCTTGAAAATCGACATCTTTATTTTCATTATCATCATCTATCACTTCTGATGATGCAAATTCCCTTGCTTCTCTTAATTTTTCTTTTGATTTCTTTTCCCTTTTTTGTGCTTTTTGGATTTTGCCTAACTTTCTCAGATTACTTGAAATAGTTTTTTATCAATTTTTCCTAACTGGTTTTTTTTTCTTTCTTTTTGACCAATAAAAACTTCCCATTCTATAATAGGTATTTTATGTTCACACCTACAAAGTTTTCTATCCCTTATGCCTTTATCATAACAGTGGCATGGAGATATGTCAAACATCTCGTCATATTTCTTTAATTTTTCATAATATTTTTCATTTCTTTTTATCATAGGGCATTTAGTTAACTTATTAGCATCTTCTATAAGTCTAGTAACTCTAACATAAATTCCCTTTGTATCAATTGTTGGGAAAGAAAATTTTTGCCAAATTTCTTTTATATCTTGAACAACTACGTTATAGCAATCATTTTTACTTATTTTACCCTGTGCTTTAGATTCTTCCTCTCTAACAATAAAATGGAAGTGCCGTACAACATTAGCTTTTGATGGCGTCATGGCAGATGAAAATTTTGCTGGATATCCGAAGGCTGTATTGTGGCTTCTTTTTGTAGTAGCCATAATTTAATTTAATAAGATTTTAACTATATTTTATTTATTACTGATATTTTAAAATTAAATAACGTATTTTAATACAAACTTTTAACATTCTAGGTACCTAAATAGGAATCTGGAAAGAAAAAACAAAAATAATGTAATATTAGGTCTTATATCGGGTGCTATGAGTCAGCACCGGATTTAAGACCCTACCCCCTACCCCCCGACCGCAAAAAAAAGTTGGTGAATGGTCTATTCTGATGTAATTCGTGCCGGGGAACCCGATTTTGGCCATCCGAAAGAAAAAAAATATTTAGGGTCGATTTTTACGATTTTCGATTTTTGGCCTATTTCCCCTACAAATTCATATGGAAAAAAAGTGAGTATCGGTAGGGGAGGGGGGATAGCGAAGGTCCCACAACCTTGATTTTTGGTGTGGATACTACTATTACAAAATGATCAACCTCACAATATGTACCTAAGCAAAATCTTGACCTTGACCCCTTTTCGACCCGGCCTAATATATATATATATATATATTATTGGCAGCAGCGTACCCCATCGCTAGCTTCACCGCACGCGCCTGATAATATATATATATATATATATATACACACCTCGTTAACCTCGTAGCAGTTCCGTGTGTTGGTCTTTCTTCACACGAAGGTCAAGCTGGTGGCCCCGCCTCTAGGCCTGGCTTGGTAGAGGAGCGAGTTGCTTTCTTGCGCTCTCCACCGCACATAGCCAGGTACACCCGGCTCATCTGGTACCGTCCTGAGTCAGGCATCTAGTCTTCTCTTGAAGACTTTAATTTTGACCCCTGTTAAGTTTCTGAGGTCTTTTGGAAGCTGGTTAAAAAGTCTTTGCCCCATGACAACCCAGCTATTTTCCCTCAGTGTTGAAGAGGTCCCTTGTCGGGCCTTTAATTTGGGAACAGTACACATTCTGCCTTTCCTATTTTCCAGCGTTGTTTGAATGGTAATTGGATATACATATATAGTGGGGAATTTTTATTAAGGGAACCCATGAAACAGTCCATGAATAACTTCGAATTCAATGAGGTCATTCATAGTGGAATTTTACACTATTAAAGCTACAACTACGCATGACGCACTGTACGGCAGCAACACTTGCTTCAATGAATGCCTCATCAGCACACAAAAAGTATTGCAGTACGGTATACTCAAACGAAAACCTCATTAATTGTTTCCTGTTCAACTCATTTACGCTCGAGAAGGTGAGGTGCAATAAGTATACTTTGAACAACTAAGGTCAGTGGGATATTTTCTTTTCCAAGAAACCATTAAAAGAGATAAGGACCATCAGTTATACTAAAGTATAGGCAAAGTTTGGGTACAGCTAAACTTACCTTCCGTACCTCAAGGCCCATTTTAATTTAGGAGGTAGGATACATTGCATTTCATATTTAATAGATTATCAAATCAATTCGATGATACGGCCGCGTTGTGGACACGACGCAACATCGCTTCCCCTTCCCATTAGATCAGCGAGGCTAAGCGACGTTGGGTCTGTTCAATAGTTGAATGGGTGACCCTCCTCCGCGTTCAGATGATGTACCGACCCGTAGATAGTTCGGATTTCACTTTAAGCTGCAGGCTTTCCCTGTTATATAATTCTGAATGTCAATACGCACCTGGGGTTTGTTTGTTTTTGTGTATTTTAGGTGTATTGTACATGTAAAATTTAAAAAATACACCTTGAAATTTGAATCAACACGTACTATTACACCTAAATAATAATTGATAAGATTAAAGAATTATCACAAAACAAATTCAGCCTCCAGGTAAAATCTTTTATTAAAAAAAATATATATAAAATAATAGAATCAATTTTCCAATAAAACGTGTAATTGCTGGCATTATAAATTAAAATTAGACATAATTAATGAAGTCCTAGGCTAGGCTAGCTAACATTTTTAATTTGTACAAACCTCACTTTATATTTTGTAGTAAAAATTATACAAATATTTAACTAAAAATTCAAACAAAACATTTTACATCTCATAAAATAGAGACAATAAATATATCCCTACGCTATTAACAATATATTTTACATAGGACTAGCATAATATATTTTTTAGTAAAATACTAAAACAATATTATATTTTTATTTCAACATGTAACCAAAAATATAATTGCATTAATGTAACAAATGTTTTCCTCACAAAAAACTTGAACATAAGCAGTTCAGTAAAATTGGGAAAAAGCATGGGAGTTCAGTGAAGGAGCTCAAATACTTTGTTTTGCAGTTTCTTCATTAATTTCATTTAGTGGTGCTAATGGTGAAAATGTGCCCTTGTTGCCAGTGCTGCTGCTGCATAGCCCCTACGTTGTAACGCCCTCGCACAGTGTCAGTAGTCCAGATATCATAGGCTTTTTCATAACTGTATTCCTCCCAATTTTCTGCATTCAGAACTAGACGCATCAGGATGTCAGTTGTTGGTACTAGTAATTTGCTTCGGTCTTTTGTTTTTATTCTGCCATGCAAACTAAATCCCCGTTCAACAGTAGCATTCTCAGGACAAAACACAAGATGATTTTGGCAAGCCTTGCAAGATTTGGCCATTCATTTTCATCATTTATTATTGTTAGCAATATATCACGCCAATTTTTAGTGCTGTTATGTATATGCTCATATTAAATTCTTGCCACTCATCTGACAGTTTGTTTGGTTCTGGTAGTTCATTATAATAGTGCTCTTGGAGAATTTTGATTTCATCTTTTCCATATGTTCTTAAATCGCAATTGGATGACATCTCACTAGGTAACAATATTTTAGCAGCAGTCACATTTCGGTGCTCATCATCAAAGCGGTCATGAATGTTTTGAACAATATCAGCCACAAATTGCTTTATTTCTTTTTCCACCATTTCTTTAGTTATAGTACCTTTAGATTTAGAACCCAACCGACTTTTAATCGCTGTATCAGGAATTTCTATCATATTTTTGGCAATCAATTCCTCTAAGTCTTTGATGGAGTCTGTTTGAGTCATTTCATTGGACGAAAAAAAGATCTTTCAGGTGATTGCAAACTGACTGCTTTACACCTCACTTCAAATGGTGTAGTCCACTTTTCTGGAATTGACGATTCAGAGCTCCAAGAATCTTCAGCACATCATTAAGATAGGCCCCGCAAGGGGGTTCTAAGCTCGTGCTCTTGAGTGCTCTTTGTGCTCGTTTGTACGTGCTTGTTCCTGGAGGTTTCACGTGCGCCCTCCCGGCCCTAGCACCCAAGGATGATGGGGCTCGACCCTGCAGTCCTTGGTCTTTTTTCCACTTCGACTGTCTCCTCCACCCTTTCTTTTTCCTCTGTCTTTCCTCTCACTTTTTTCTTTGTTTTTCCGCCGAGATATGCCCTTTTGAATAGAGGCGAATCGGCTCTTCCCGACCTTAAAAAAAAAAAAAAAATCATTAAGATAGGCTAAAGTGTAGAGAAACTGAAAGGTAACCATTTTCTTCTACAAACCTTCAGCAAATGCATTACAGTTTGCTTCATTTGCCAAATGAATTAATAACACTTGCAAGTTGCTAAACAATATATTATATATAAAATGATACACCTATGATTTTGAAAATACACCTAAAATTTGAAACATTAGATGTATCATACATCCAGACATTTTTGAAAAAAAAAAACCAGATACACACACACAGACACCCCTCCCTCCACTAGAGATGGAACCCGGTTTTTAACCGGTCATGAAAATTTTTAATCATCACCGAAACCGACGATAAGAGCCGGTTTCACATTTTTGCGCAAGTCTCCGATCACTTTGGTCCATTTTCTATGAAACAAACGTTTAAAAACATAGTAATTACGTTTTGCATCGTTTCGTATCGTTTTTTGCTTGTTCAGTCTTGAATGTTATGTGGATGATTGCACATTGATCAGTTAAGATTCTAAGATTTAATACTCCATCATGTCAAAGAAATCAAATGCTTGGTATCATTTCACTCGTAAGAATAAAGAAGAAGCAGAGTGTATGACATGTCACAAAGTTTTAAAGTGTTGTGGAGGTTCTACTTCAAGTTTATCATCCCACATGAAAAATATTCATGGCATAAACATCGACCAGATTAATCAGCCATTGAAGAAACAAAGAACAGTGGAAGAGTTTGTGCAAAAAAAGTCCATAGAAGAGGAAATTTCGAAACTTGCCTGCGTAGATGGACTGAGTTTCCAATCAATTGCTAAAAGTGAATTCATTCAAGAAAGCCTAAGAAAGATAAAATACGGCAAGCCTCATCCAACTTCCCATAATGGGGTCAGAAAAATGGTGCTTAGTTTTTATGAGAAAAAGAAATGAATTGGTCAACTACTTCAAGAATCAGGTGAGACAAGGAATCCGCTATTCATTAACTACACAGGTCAACAAAAAAACTTTTTTTTTTCGTTGCCAAGGAAATTCGTACGAATTTAGGGTATTTTGGTGTTGCTGAATTCCAAAATGAAAGTAGTTTTTCCGATTTGGCTCTAGTTCTTGAGATAATGAATACCCTCAATTAATAGGAAACGTAACCATAACGCGTGCATATGGGAAACTACCGGAACATTCTAGATGGTGAGACCGAATAAAATGCCATTATGTATTTCATGTGTTTACTTTTGTATGATTTGAGACAATTTCAATGCGATTTGTAAGTAGGCTCCGCCTGAACATTAAATTTTTTGCATTTTTACGTGTTTCAATGGGGTACCAATTATCTCATAAATTAGAGCCAATCTAGCAAAACCGATGTCATATTCGGAATCAGCACCACAAAGTTACCCCAAAATCACTCTAATATGATTGGCAATAAAATGAGTGTTGACCAGTGCTATGGATCAACATTGGTCTCTTGGTCTCATGAAAATAAATGGTTCTCTCGATAGCACCAAAACTATTGCAATCGTTAGGAAAAGATTAGAAGACTTTGGCTTGGACCTAGATAAGCATATCGTGGGTTGCACCACCGACGGTGCCTCAGTAATGGTCAAATTTGGAAGAGAAATAGTACCTGATTACCAGCAATGCATTGCACATGCTATATATCTCGCGGTTTCGGATATCTTGTATACAAAAACTGCTGAAAATTCAGTTGAAGGGGAAAGTGACCCTATCCCTGAAGATGAAGCCATCTAAGAAGATGAACACTGCACATGAGTTTAAGCGAAGATGAGTGTGAAATTTTATGCACTGATACAATTTTTGAGTCCGACATAGATGACGTAATTGTTCTTCCAAAACTTCGAGAAGATTACTTAAAAGTAAAAAATAAGGTGAGAAAAATCTGCCACGTATTTCGAAAGTCTTTGAAAAATGAGAGATTGCAGGATTTTGTCAAAGATGAATTTAATGGAAAGGAAATGAAGCTTATCCTTGACTGTAGAACGAGGTGGAACAGTCTTTTGGCCATGATAGAAAGATTTTTGAAACTCAAAAATTGCATTCCAAAGGCCCTCAGAGTGATACGCTCAACAGAGACGATTTCAGATGAAGAATGGAATGCTCTAAAGAGCCTCTTTGACACGCTTCGTCCAATGGAAATTGTTTTGAAGGGACTCTGTTCCGAACAGTGGCGGATTTAAGGTGCGCGGGGCCCTAGGCCGGTTGGAGTGCGGGGCCCCAAACTACGCAAAGCTAGCTTAATTAACTGAAATGAAGCAAGCAAAACAATACACTTTACCAGTTGTTTTAGAGTAACAGAGCCATTTAAGATTAATTTTTTGGCCAGATAATGAATGAGTTCGAGTGAATAATGTCTTTGTACAATGACGGGTTCTGTTTAGCTCTTTCACAGCTGACTCTTTGAAGTCACCATCACAGTGTCGACATTCTGCGCTTCCCTTTTTCAACCAATAGTCACACACATTTTCAGTAATTATTTTAGGCCATAATCCAAGATCCGTTTCAAATCCTTGTTCAGTACCGGTATTCATAACTTTCACTTCCTCTTGTGTCTCCTCACTGTCACTGTGTTCAGGTTCAATTGCGCTAACTACACTAGGTTCAGTACTAGTTGTGGTGGCTTCTCCAGTTGTTTCAGGCGTAATTGGTGTCTCTACTGATTCAGATTCAGTTTGACCGGATTCAGTTTGAGTTTGTGATTTGCAGATTCAGATACTGTTGGATATGTCAACCATTGAGTTATTTTTGGTAGTTTTTTTACTCTTTGGTTTACGTCTGCCTTTTCTTGTCGTTTAACAGAGCCAGCTTTATACTTCCTCCCTTGATCACGATCACGACTTGTTGATTTCTCCATTGTGCCTCAGTGCAGCCTCACTGCCTTATCCTGAAACATAAAAACATAAAAAACAAAATATTTACACTTGACCCTCGGTTTAGTATTAATTAATACAGTTTAATTAATTAATTAAATACAGACACTAAACAGTTGTTCGGATGAAAAAGTCGCTTTATGGGAAAAGTCGCCAGCCCCCACCAGTGGCGACTTTTTCCTTAAATATGTATAAAATGTATTTATTATGAAATCTAAGCTAAACTGACCTAACCTAGCCTAAGTACGTTTCATATAAAAAAATTAATTACATTAATTTAACATTTTTCAACTTATTTATGTTATTATAAAGCTGACTAAAACTCCCCCATCCCCATTTATTGACTGGCGACTTTTTCGAGATACGACTTTTACCATTACTTACCACTAAACACACTCACATGTGCACTCCACAGCGGCCTGAATAGAACTAAACTCCCGCCAGCAAAGAGAGTGATACCATAATTATCACTAATCATTAATCAATTGTATTATTTATAGTGGAATCCAACATTATAATTATATGAGGGCGCGGGGCCCTCACAGGCGCGGGGCCGTAGGCCATGGCCTACTCGGCCCCCCCCTAAATCCGCCACTGGTTCCGAAGATGCAAATTTGCTCAAAGCTGAATCTTCCATGAAGTTCATTTTGGATAAATTTGAAAGCAAAAACAATCCTTTAGCTTTTGAGCTACGTCAGTGTCTCATTGATCGCTACTCATCGAGAAGACAAAAAGAAGCTGTCGCCTTGCTGAGTTTCCTCCACAATCCCGAGGTCTTGAAAAATGAATCATCAGCACCGTTCCTCTTTCCTTCAAGACAAGCACTTAAGAAGTATGCGGATCATACATTTAAGAGGCTTTTTCCATAAGCTTGCTAGATTTCAGAAACAGACGACCAAGTCCAATCAATTGCTTCGAAACTCGAAGATTCACAATGCAGCTCAGGTCGTGAAGTAAATGATGACGATCAACTTATGAACGAGTAAATGTGTGAGATGAACAAACTGAAAATAAAACCCAAGAAAGATTCTTCTGAGACCTTTGACGTAAACAATGAATTCAAATATTTTGAAGCTACTTTGAATAGAAGCGAAAATTTGGATCGAATGTACGAGGCGTTGCTTACAATAAAAGCCACCAGCGTAGAGTCCGAGAGAGTGTTTTCAGCTGCTGGTTTATTCGTCACAAAGATTCGATCAAGAATGTCAGATCAGACACTTAATGCTCTTTGTTTTCTCAAGTGTTATTTAAAAAATCAAGTTCGATAATAAACTTTTTAATTCAAATGTTACACATACTCGATTGAATCAATTAAAACCTTATTTCTGTTTAATATTTTGATCATTTACCTCCCTAAAAAGCATACAGAATCCCATCGGTAAAAACCGGCTTTAAGAATATAGCGACCGTGAAAACCGGTTTTACACTTTTCGGTTATTTTTCATCCCACTCCACACACACCCACAGAGTGTTTTATAAGTAGTTCCAGATAATAAACTTTAACAACTCAATAAATTAGCATAGCAGTCATACAGTACGAAATTCACACACAATTTTTAATTACACTAATCCCATTAATAATTTAATATAAAGTGTGATTCATTCTAGCAACTTAGTCCAGGGCCTGTTCAAGTTGAGCGCGAACGTCAATGGTTGGGACAGCAGTCACAGCAGTTTCCGAATGGAGCAATCGGGCGCGGCTGTGATATTCCTTTGCCAGCTTGTAGCCCGGATTTGACACTTGCGACTTACTTCTTCTTGTGGGGCTGACGACATCTAATCGACGTGACATAAAATCGGGAAGTTATTGTGAGTTAGATTAGATTAGTTCTTATAGTCTCCCTCTCTCCCCCTTTCCCCCTCCCTCTCTTTCTCATTATAAACTTATTATAACTTTTGAACCATTCGACCTCTTCGCCTACCCGCTTGAAACCAGAGCCTGATATCCCCCTATTACAATTACAATAGTCTTTGTCTGCCATTTCTACCAAGTACGTTGTCTCGCTCGTGAGGTGAGGAATACACCTTAAGAATTACTCCCCGAAGTTGTAGAGAAAAAAAAATTATATATAATATATTATATAATTTTTTTTTTCCCTCTACAACTTCGGTGAGTAATTCTTAAGGTGTACTGTATTCCTCACCTCACGAGCGAGACAACGTACTTGGTAGAAATGGCAGACAAAGACTATTGTAATTGTAATAGAGGGATATCAGGCTCTGGTTTCAAGCGGGTAGGCGAAGAGGTTGAATGGTTCAAAAGTTATAATAAGTTTATAATGAGAAAGAGAGGGGAGGTAGGGGAAAGGGGGAGATAGGGAGACTATAGAACTAATCTAACTTACGTATATTATTATATATATATATATATATATATATATATATATATATATATATATATATATATATTACTTATACTTACTTTATGCGAGTTTGAACGACGGTTCAGGATCGACCTGCGGTCAACCCCACTGCAGCATCCCATCTCATTTGCGGGATTTAGTGAAGGAAAGAATTGCTGTCTGATCTCCTTCTGCCCTCGTAGCCAGCCACGCATAGCTGGTCAGGGACTTCGCACAGGAATCTGTCCAGCTGGTTTTTGAAGTTATTCAGGTCGGTGTGCTGGAGATTCCTCACTTCTTTTGATAGAGCATTGAAAAGCTTCGGGCTTCGTATTCTGAGGGTATTTTCCATCCTCGTTTTCATGGCCCCTTGTCCCATCGCAGCTGGGACAGTACAAAATCTGCCTCTTCTCTCATTCCAGCTTGTTTCCATTTCATTTCTAAGGTTAGGGACAGAGCCCTCAAGTATTTTCCATATGTATATTATTGTGTACAGCTCGTGCCTTCTTTCGATAAAGTAGAGTTTCAGGGATTGTAGTCGAGACCAGTAGTCTTCACCTTCCGTTTCCTCTATCTTAGACGTAAAAGTCCTTTGTATAGCTTCAATGTTCGCAATGTCTCGTTTTCTGTATGGGCTTGTGAGTACTGAGCAATATTCAATTATTGGTAGGACTAGACTCTTCCATAATTTGAGCATGATGTTTGATTTTCTGCTGCAGAAGCTCCTCCAGATGATTTCCATTATTTTTCTAGCCGTTGTAATTTTGATGTTTACCTTGAATTTACCTTGAAGTGCTTCTGCCTCAAGAGTGCGCTGCTCCCAAAAAGTCCGCTCAGCGCCTCCTGAGGCGGCGCCACGACGGGGTCGCCACCCTTCTTTTCTCCTGCTCCTGCCATACGATTTGGTCCCCTATTGAATTTGTGGGGGCTGGTCTGGCAGAGGAATACCCTAGCACTGTGGGTTGGTCGGGTATGTTGGCTAAAAACATGTCCAAGTGTTTTTTAAAAGTATCTACTGGGACTGCACTTATATCTCTAAGGTACTCAGGCAAGGAGTTAAACAGGCGAGAACCCTGCCTAGAGATACTATTATACTGAAGGGTTTGAATCCTTCTCAAACTGTTTGGTGGGAGGTGATGTTTTTGACACATTTTGCCAGTTCTTGTCAAGGTGGGCACAATTGGTTCAGTATTGGAGCAACTAAAAGCCCTTCTAGAATTTTCCAGGTGTAGATTAGGATGTATCTCAAACCTCCTCGCTATGGAATAAAGGTCAAGGTCTCTAAGCCTATCCCAGTAGTTTAATTTGTTTTTACCTGTTGCCCATCAGGTTGTTTAATATGAGGTAAAGGTTCTTTGTAGGCCCTCAATTTTTTGCAATTCATTCTGTTTGTGGTGAAACCATAATTGAGAGCAGTAGTCAATGCGTGGAAGAACAGAAGAACAAGTGATTTCCACAGGGTAAGCATGGTCATACTGTCCCTAGTTCTGAATGTCCTCAGTATATATCCTATTAGTTGTTTGCATGATGAGGTTACTTTGTCAATGTGCCTGTTGAATGTTGCATCTTCAGATAATATAATCCCTAGATCCTTTACATGATCAGTTTGTACAATATCTTTTCCTGTGAGTCCAGTATAGTTGAATTGTTCTTTCAGGTATTTATTTGGTCCATACTTAATTAGTTCAAATTTGTCTTCATTGAAGGCCATATTGTTTGCATCTGCCCATGCATAGATAGTTTGTAGATCTTTTTGTAGCTCTACACAGTCTTCTTTTTCTGTAATTGGTCTTAGTATTCTGGTATCATCCGCGAATGACAGGAGAGAGCTTCCTAGGTTACAGTTTATGTTGTTTAGCATTATAATGAGTAGAATTGGTCCCAGTACTGTACCTTGCGGCACTCCACTAATCACTTCTTTTTCTATAGATCTTGCTCCATTTACAATTGTTATTTGTTTTCTGTCAGAGAGAAAGGCATGGATCCATTTTCCTATTTTTCCACAAATACCAAGTTTTTTTAGTTTATGGAATAATATCATATATCATGGTCAACCTTGTCAAAAGCTTTTGCAAAGTCTAGATAGATGACATCAACATTGTGGTTTTCTCCCAAATATTGTAGGATTGTATTGCAATGGTCTATAAGTTCAGTAAGGCAGGATCTCTTTTGTCTGAAGCCATGTTGAAAGTCTTCTAAGAGATGTTCATTTTCTATAAAATTGACAATGTGGCTTTTCAGGACTTTCTCAAATATTTTGATAATATGGGAAGTCAAGGATATGGGTCTATAGTTCTTGGCTTCCTTTCTTTTGCCTCCTTTGTAGATTGGGGTAATATTTGCTTGTTTCATGATTGGTGTTATAGTGCTCTCTGCAGTAGTGTAGTGCTAAATAAAGAAGTGAGGGAACGCATTGAAAGTGTTACTCAAATGCGGGGGTGGGGACAATGGCGAGCGCAGCGAGCCCATAGAGCTGGGAGTCTGGGGGCGCTGTAAGCACCCCGGAAATTTTTTTGAAATCTGACCAATTTCAGGGGTATTTTGAGGCCGTATGCAGTGGATATTAGGATATATTCCAAGGTTGAAGATGCAATATTTCCAGTGTCATTAGATATATTAACATCCAATACGATCAATAAAAATAGCTAACAACTGGAATGATTAACTAAAAAAAAAATTAACAACTGGTACGCCGTGGTGACTGTTTCACCAGGTGTAGGCTATTCAATAGGCTAACACCACTTACACCACACACATCAGCACATTGATGGAGTAGGCAACACAATAGTAGGTTTTATCGTAATTTGGATGGTGAATGTTTAGACCAGAGGTTTGTTCCCAGCCCTTTTCAGCTTGTTTACCAACTGACATTTTTGTGGACACCAAATCGTATACGTGCATAATTGTACCCATAGGCCATAATAATATAAATAATGGTGATGTGTAGCTTATCATGATTCCAAGTGAGGGGAGCGGCCAGTAAGAAATGGGAGGGAGGCTGGGAGCGGCTATTTTTTTTGAGAATTTTTTTATAATTAAAGTTTATAGGCTAGCATTGCCTCAGTCGAAGCTAAAAGAAATGAAACAGTTAATGATTCTTTCTCATATTTCTTCTAGGGGTGGGAATTAAAATTTCATGACGTTAGAGATTTGTAAGTTCGGATTTATTTGAAATAGTGAGGGAACGCCGTTCCGCCTACCAAAAAAAGTAAGGGAACGCCGTTCCCACGCGTTCCCACAGCACTACACCACTGGCGGATGACACGAAGCTGGGTGGTAGGGCGATTAATGACGAAGATAGAGGTAAAATTCAGGAAGATCTGAATAAAATCGTTGATTGGTCAGTCACATGGCAAATGAGATTTAACGTGGATAAGTGCAAAATTTTGCATATACTGTAGGTTCGCGTAACGGTAATTTTGCGTATAGTATGTCAGGGAAAGATTTAACAAGCGTAGAGCAGGAAAAAGATTTAGGAGTTATAGTCACTGGTGATTTAAAAGTAGCGAAACAAAGTACAGCAGCGGTCAATAAGGCGAACAAAGTGTTAGGTTTTATAGCTCGAAATTTTGAGTACAAATCGCGCGATATTATAGTTCCTCTTTATAAATCATTAGTTAGACCCCATTTGGAGTACGCGGTCCAATTTTGGAATCCGCATATGCGCAAAGATATAGACAAAATCGAAAGAGTTCAAAGACGAGCAACTAAGATGATTCCGTCTCTTAGGTCAAAGTCGTACGAGGATAGGCTTAAGGAGTTAAAATTGACTACACTCGAGACTAGGAGGTTAAGGGGTGATCTAATCCAGGTTTTCAAAATTATGAATGGGTTTGATAACGTAGATAGAGATAGCTTTTTCGAAATATCTCAATATAATAGGACTAGAAATAACGGGTGTAAGTTGACAAGTAGAAGGTTCGAGACAGCAGTTGCGAAAAACTTTTTTACGCATAGAAGAGTAAATACCTGGAATAGTTTGCCGGTAGAAGTAATTAGTAGCACGTCTATAAACATGTTTAAAAATCGATTAGACGCGCATGTTGATAGAAAGGGTATAGTTTAAGGTAGTAAAATTAAGCCTTTGTGGGGATAGATCCCACAGCTCAACACAAGTGTTGTGGGATATAGGGAGGCAGCGTCTTGGGTTAGGGGATACTCTCTGTCCTTACACACCCCATTTAAAGAGATTCCTCTGCCGAGCGGTGCCCCCCATAGTACTGTGAGGTATTGAAAAACTCATGATCTTCACTTGCCCCACAAACACCTTTAAATGGGAGACCCATAATGGGTGCACACACATTTCTACATTCCTGTACAGTCTTTACAGCCACAACTACACTTTTCCTCGTAAGTGTATATATTGTAATGTATATGGTTGTAAATTTTGACTTGGTCCGCAATCGATATGGACCGTGACTTGATGGATACCGTAATGAAATTGACTGGATTCTTTGGATCTGATATATTTGCATGTCCGTTATAAATAGATATAGAGTGTAACATATTTGTGGATAGTAGTTTATTATGACTTGATCCTCTGGATCGAGAGATTCTATCCTTAGTTTTAAATCGATAATTAATTATTTTTAAATTGATAATTATTTAGTTTCGTAAAAATTGGTCGTTGCCAATTTACCGGCAGCTTTACATGAATTTCTTATGTTCTTGTGGTTCGGAACCCACGTAAAATTGTAAGTCCCCTCCGCCACCACGGAGGACATACACAATACACGATTACGAACACAGTTAGGTAGACCAGCCATGAGTGGATCCTAGGGTCTTTGTTGGTCTGAAACATTATAACATTATAACAATTCTGCATCCGACGACATTATTACTCCAGGATCCCTGACTTGTGGATATGGTGTTATCTGTCTGGCTTGCAGAGTTTTGTACCCTTTATTCTGTAGCTCCTTGTTACCACCATATCTTAGAAGTTGGAATTTTTCTTCGTTGAACTTCATGTTGTTTTCTTCTGACCACTGGAATAATGTTTCAATGTCGTTTTTTAATTTTTCTATGTCACCTTTGTTCAATATTTCCTTGCATATCTTTGTGTCATCTGCGAAACATGATACAATACTGTCGTTGATATCTGCATTAATATCTGCAATCATTATTATGAACAGCAAGGGCGCTAATATTGTCCCTTGTGGAACAGAGCTCACGACTTCCGAGACTTCCAATTTGACTCCATT
This sequence comes from Bathynomus jamesi, assembly GCA_023014485.1. Classification (NCBI taxonomy): domain Eukaryota; kingdom Metazoa; phylum Arthropoda; class Malacostraca; order Isopoda; family Cirolanidae; genus Bathynomus; species Bathynomus jamesi. Next base: position 268,262 of record JAJOZX010005446.1, on the reverse strand, counting down.
TACCACCACTCTGTGTTCTTTGCGTCAAGAAATTAAATATCCATCTTCCTAGCTTTCCAGTAATTCCTGTATTCTTAAGTTTGTGTGCTATAATTTAATGGTCACATTTATCGAAGGCTTTAGTAAAATCAGTATATATTACATCTGTTTTGTCCTCGACACGGTGTTTCCAATATTTTCTCCTGGTGGTCTAATAGCTGTGATAGGCATCATCTTCCAGCCCTGAAACCATGTTGATTTGGGTTGTATAAGTTCTTTTCTTGTAGGTAGTAGGTAGTTTTGCCTCTAATTATACGTTCAAAGCACTTTATAAGGTGGGAGGTGAGAGCTACCGGCCGATAATTCTTAGGCATTGCTCTGTTACCACCTTTAAATAAGGGGGCAATGTTCGCGTTCTTTAATGGAAGTGGAATTTGTCCTGTGTCAAGTGATTTCCTCCATAGTAAGTATAGCGGTCTGGCAATACTCTCTTTACATTTCTTCAGAAACGTGACACTCCATTTGTCTGGCCCTGGTGCCAAATGTTCTCGCATTTGTGATAAAGCCTTAATTACATCTCCGTCCGAGAACTCTAAGTCCATTAATAGGTTTGTGCCAGAATTTGTCCATGACTGATTTGTATCAATGTCGAAAAATTCGTTTGGATTTTTTCTTTCATCTCGGACTTATGGGTGTTAAGCACAGAGTTAAAGTGTTCCTCAAGCAGTTCGCTAATTTTTTGGGGGTCATTTGTGTGTTTGGCCTTCCCGTCTATCAACGGACCAATACTGTTTTTATATTGCATTTTTCTTTTCGCAAACGTGTAGAAGTATTTTGGGTTACTTTTTTATGGTTTCTGCTACCATGTTTTCCTCGTCGTTTGTTTTATGTATGAATGTTTGTTTTTGGTCTATTTCTATTTCGCCTAGTTTCCTCTCTAGTTTGAGTCTCCTTGCATCAGTTCTGCATCTGGTGGAGATGTTTTACGGTTTGCTTCCGTTGTTTAAAGAGTGTCCTGATTTTTTTCTCGAGCTCGCTACGTTTTCTTTTTTTTTTTTTGGCTCTCTGGAACATGCTTCAGTAATATTGGTTTGGTTTCAGCTTCTCGTGAAGTAGCAATTCCCAATTTACTTCCTTTACATTTTTATTTACACTTTCCTAATCTACTTTCTTTGAATTTATGTTTAAGCCTTCAAATATTCCTCCTCCCACTCTGAGATACGTTTTCGGACCTCTGGGTGCTAATTTCAATTGTATATCGATTAAGTTGAGGTCGGAAAAATTTGTGCGTATTACCTTTTTATTTATTATCTCAGTGTTATTTGTCAAAATTAAATCCAAAACGTTCTCTTTTCTAGTGGCTTCACAGATTTCCTGGGTAAGGGCGTATTATGTTCCATCATATCTAATAGCATTATTGCTTGGGTTCTATCATCTTTCGTAATGTTGCCATGAAACTTCTCAACATACTGTATATGACTTCGTCAGTTTTCTTCAAGGTTATGAATGGGAAATTAAAATCTCCGCAAATTAGAATATTTGTTGCTGGAGTTTCAAGTAATTTTAACATGGTTTCCATTTCATTTGTGGCAAATTGGACTTTACTTTTTGTGGTGTTTGGTGGTCTGTAGACGTCCATAATGGTTAGGTTCAGTTCTTTTACTTCTAAAATAATAATTTCGACTTTGCTGTTTAATTTGCTTACCTTCACCTCACATGTGTAAGTGTTTTTCACGTAGATAGTAGATAAAAACACCCTCCCCCTCGCCTAGCCACTCTATCTGCTCTGTATATGTTGTAGTCCAGCATTGCTATTTCAGTATTCTCGCCGCAGTTTTCACAGCCTTTTTCGCATTTGTGTGTTTTTCCGTGAGGCATATGATATCTTTGCTGGTTTCCGTAGCTAAATTTTTTACGTATTGTAATTTACAGTCTGCATGGTCAGTATAGAGGGCTTGTATATTTATGTATAATACATTTACAGAGTTTCTAATCTTCGTGATCGATTTTCCTAAATAATGGTCGTTTGCTGGTCGATGTCGGTTCCTGTCTGGTGTTATTAGTTGGGCCGCTGCATTTGGGAGTATTGCGGTTGCGGCACTTGATACCTCTGTGCTTGTTGTATTATTGGTGGGTGGTGTTGAATAAAAGGGTGATATATTTAATGTTGTGGTGCATATATTACGGCGTTCTGTCTTTTCTTGTTAGAAGGGGAAGCTGTGCTTTTATTATCCTCATTTCCTCTAAAAAAAATCTTTAAAAAAATGTTTCATTACTCTTGTTATTACTTCTATTTCGGATATGATATGTTCTTTCCCGTTCTCTTCTTTGCATACCCTTTATGTGAAAATATGGGCACTCCATGTTTAGGCATTTTTTCTCCGTAATTGACTGTCTGCACATATGAGGGTGGAAAAAGTTGGTTTGGTCCGTACCTGTACCTTCCATTGTTTATCACATAGAAGCATTTTGAGGGTGATTGTACATGCAGTTTGAACCATATTTGCACGAACCTGTTTTATATACTGGGTATGGAAAAGATCCTTAGACACTGGGGAAATACCGAGCATCTTGAAAAGAGGAAATATTGTCCCTATATATAAAGGAGGGGACAGATCTCGAGCAAAGAACTATAGACCAGTGTCATTGACGTCCCACCTCACCAAAGTATTTGAAAGAATAGTTACAGAGAAAATTTACGATTTCTTGAAGACACTGGAAAGATTCAACGAAAATTACGATGTCATATACACAGATTTTGCTAAAGCTTTCGACAAATGTGATCACAGTATAATAGCACATAAAATGAAATATATGGAAATAACAGGCAAAGTGGGAAAATGGATCTACAACTTCCTCAGAGAACGTCTACAGGTCGTCAAAATTCAAAATATATCATCATCAGAATCGGAAGTACGCAGCTCAGTACCACAAGGGACAGTACTGGTCCCACTCCTGTTCATTATCATGCTAACGGACATAGACAGCGGAGGAAACAGCAACAGTATAGTAACATCCTTTGCAGACGATACAAAGATCAGCAGAAAAATCAGCAATGTTAGAAGACAACATGACATTTAACACTGATAAATTTTAGCTCTTGAGATATGGTAGGAAAGCGGAACTTAAACAGACTGCATATTATGCTCCAGATAGACAGGGAATTCAGAGAAGCACGAAAGCGATCGATCTGGGGGTAATAATGACCGATGATGCGAAATTCGAAACACAAAATCAGATAGCGATAAATAAAGCAAAAAGAGTCGCGGGACAGGTACTAAGAACGTTCAAAAGAAGGGACAGGACAGTAATGATTCCCCTGCTAAAAACACTGATTATACAAAAACTTGAATACTGCTGTTTTGACGTCCCCATATAAAAAGGAAGAAACTAATAAACTAGAAGAAATGCAGACACATTTCACAGCAAAGACTGATGGCTGCAAAGAACTCAACTACTGGGAAAGACTACGTAAATTAAATCTGTACTCCCTGGAAAGAAGAAGAGAGAGGTACACCATAATGTACATATGGAAAATAATCGAAAAACTGGTACCAAACCTAAAACTAAACCCAATTACCATTCAAACAACACTGGAAATAGGAAAGGCAGAATGTGTAGTGTTCCCAAATTAAAGGCACGACAAGGGACCTCTTCAACACTGAAGGAAAATAGCTTGGTTGTCAGGGGGCCAAGACTTTTAACCAGCTTCCAAAAGACCTCAGAAACGTTACAGGGTCAAAGTTGAAGTCTTGAAGAGAAGACTAGATGCCTGGCTCAGAACAGTACCAGATGAGCCGGGTGTGCCTGGCTATGTACGGTGGAGAGCGCAAGAAAGCAACTCGCTTCTCCACCAAGCCAGACCTAGATGCGGGGCCACAGCTTGACCTTCCTGTGAAGAGATACCAACGCTACAGTTACAGACCAACGCTACAATGCTATAATGTTACAGACCAACGCTACAATGCTATAATGTTACAGACCAACGCTACAATTACAGTTTTTAATCAATAATGCGTTCCAATTGTCCAGATCTGCAGCTGAATGTGGTTTCATTTGTCCTATCTATAGCTCTCGTTACATCTTCTGGGGTAAAATCAAAGTCTGTTATACATTCTCCTTGCATTTTCTCTTCAAAGAATGCATATATGTCAGGTATCGCTCTGTCACTTTTTGGGGTACTAAAAACTGATTCATACTGGGCTCTCAATGTTTCAGATATTTCTTTTGGATCGTCGGTTAGTTCATTATTTCTCTTCCTTGAGGGCCCAATAGCGGCGCGCGTTTTTGTTTTCCTTTTTGCATAGCTATAGAAGTATTTTGGATTTTCCTTTATTGCTTCTACCACCTTTTCCTCTTCCATATCTGTATGGTCCTTAATCAGGGCTTGTATTTCCCTATCGATACCCTCCGGTTTTTCTTGTATTACTTTCCTGGCATTATCTCCGAAGTTGGCTAACTTCGCCTCCACTCTCTTTCTTTCGCGTTATATTCTTCTCTTTGTCTCTCTAGCCAGCTCCTCTTTCCTTTTGGCTGTGATTTCGGAGCATATTTTTCTAAAATTCTCAGCGTTTTTTCTTCCAAGGTTGTTAGCATTTCTTCAGTTGTTTTATTCTCTAAAACTGTTCTGAGTTTAAGTTAAAGGCCCTAAATTTGCTTCTTTCCTCCATATGTGTATTGTCTTTTAATGTCGTCTTCATATTTGTTGATATCTCGATTAAGTTGTGGTTTGGGATAATGGTTGGGGTTATTTTTATATCAGCAATCAAGTTCGTGTTATTCGTGAATACCAGATCCAGGCAGTTATTTTTTCTGGTATTTTCTGTTATCTCTGTGTCAGCATAAACTCATTTGTGAGAGCCATCAACATTTTCGCTTGCTCCTGGTCTTCTCTTGTGGCCCCCCTTGTCCTGGTGTATATATATATATATATATAATAACCTGCTTATGCTCAAACTGAATTACGTGATACGCAAATTTCCCAAACAAAGATGAATTACTCATACAAAACACCGGATACAGAACTGTACACATACATACATACACACACACACACACACACACACACACACACACATATATAAGTATTGATACATTTAATTATCTTTACAATATTATATACAAAATCCTAATGCAAACAGTATAATTCTGAATATGTTACAGTGAGGAGGTATTACTTTTTGAATACACACACACACACACACACACACACACACTGTGTGTATATATATCAAAGTAATTTTTGCGATAGAAACCTTAGTTGAATAACGAACAACAAGGCTGGTTAGTATGGAAACATTTAATAGTAAAAACTTTCGACATATTCTAATGTCATCTTCAGTGCTGCCACGAGAGAGGTACTCGTATACAATTAAACCACCCTTTATCGGGCAGTATTACTCTACTGTTTTTGTTCTGTTCACGCCAGACGATTTTATTCAGTCTCGGAAAGACTTCTGTGCCGTAAAATATTAAGGAAACTTCTCTTAACCCTTTACTGCACAGAGGTCTTTCCAAGATTGAATAAAATCGTCTGGCGTTAGCCAGAACAGAATCAGTAAAGTAACACTGCACGATAAAGGATTAAAAACCAAATATGAATTTAGAAGAATTTTAAATATTGACAACACAAATACCACAAACGAAAAGTAAAAATATTAAAACAGTCATGAAATTATATTATAAAGTTAAATAATACAATTAATATACAAAATATTATAAAAGAAAACCATAAAAGAGGCTTTTTCCTTTACGATGAGACTAAATTTAAGCAAAAACAAAATAATTTAGGGGGAACATTATGTGTGTGTGTATATATATATATATATATATATATATATATATATATATATATGATGAATAAAACCACGAAGGAAAGGAAACACAAAAAGGTGCTCAAGCGCTTTCGTCTAATGACATCCTCAGTGTTCCTGAGGATGTCATTAGACGAAAGCGCTTGAGCACCTTTTTGTGTTTCCTTTCCTTCGTGGTTTTATTCATCATAAATATTTTTCACGTGTTACTTTCGTCAAATAATTTTCATATATATATATATATATATATTATATATACGAGATGGGAAAGATGGATACAATTTGTTGAAGGACGTTAATTTAGTTGGTTAGTAAAGAAAATTTTATTGAAGGATATTGAGATTATGGAATGAGGTATGGGGTATCTCTGGTTACGTTTAAAAATGAGTATTGTTCGTAAGAGGGTGAAATCATATTTATTAGTTTTTGCAATTATTGAAAAGTTATTGGACCTAAATTTAAATTTTAAACCATTATTTTATGAACGTTATGTTGATGTTACACTTTTGATCTTTCGATCACGAGATCTAGTTTCTTCAGTTTATGAATTCCAAACATCCATGCATCGCGTTTAATCGTGATTTAAAAGCAAAAGATTCCACATCCTTTTTAGATAATTGTATCACTAAAGAGGAGAGAAAACTCCCTACAACCGTTTATCTTAAGCCAACATTCGCGGGACTCGTGAAATTTTTGTCTTACGTCCCATTGAGCTTTTTTAAAGGAAATCTTCATTCTAATTCTCGCATTTCGAGCTTATAATCTCTCCGATTGGCTTTTATTTTTTTCACTTCACTCCGGATTTGAATTTTTGCGTGGATTTCTTTAAACTAAACGAATATCCAATAACTTAAATCAACTCGTCCATTGAACGTACTTTAAATAAATTAATCACGCCTCAAACTAACAAAAATTAGCGTAAAGAAGCATGTTCTATATTTTTCATTACCATATGGAATACAATTCAATCATTACAGGAATAAGTTATTCGGAATTAGAAAATTCATTCCTCAATTGAATTTATTTATTTTTAAGCCTAACCGGACTATCGATAATTTTCATGATCACGATTTCTACGAAATATCACCTTTACCACTGAACCTTTTCCTACTAGAGTAGGGTGAGGGATAAAGGGAGTAAGGAAATTTGTGGGACACCCTGCACTGTATATATATTTCACGTGTTTATGTACCGATTCATCGATTTGTTGTACTTGGTATTCCATACATTAAAACCAAGCTCACCCTCTCGTCTATTATTAATTTCGCAGCCACCCCCTACCTAAAAGAAAAAAATAATACAGTCAACACTAAAAATTCCTATGATGCGCGACTTTTGCGCCACCATATATATATATATATATATTATATAATGCAGGGTGTCCCACAAGTCCTTACTCTCTTTATCCCCTCAGGATCACCTGAAGATCAGGACCCCCAGCCTTCATTAGTTAGCCTTATAAGGCTAACTAATGAAAATATCACGACTTAACCTAACCAATCGTTAGGGCAACTGTACGCCCTTGACGATTGGTTAGGTTAAGCCGTGATATTTTCGTTAGTTAGCCTTATAAGGCTAACTAAAGAAGGCTCGGGGCCGTGATCTTCAGGTAATACTCCCCTCACCCTACTCTAGTAGGAAAAGGTTCAGTGGTAAAGGGACTTATGGGACACCCTGTAGTTAACGGGATATTCCGTAGAAATCTTAGTCATAAAATACACGATGAAAGATTATAGAACCGATAGTGAGGTTAGGCTTAAAAATAAGTAAATTCAATTGAGGAATGAATTTTCTAATTCTGAATAACTTATTCCTGTAATGATTGAATTGTATCCCATATATGATAATGGTAATGAAAAATATAGAACATGCTTCTTTACGCTAATTTGAGATATTTAAGATACTTTAAGTGTGTGTGTGTGTGTGTGTTTTACATTCTTCACACATTTCCATTGTACTTTTACATTTAGATGTAACGAAAGGCATTCGACATTTTCGGAATCCGCAACGTCATTGATTTATAAGTTGATGAAGTCATAATATCGTTGTACTGTGGTACGTTGAAAATTAAATTCAGTGACGTTAATTTCCGCTTATTTATTTTGCCACATTTCCGTTGTAATTAAAAATTCCACGTACCTTTGTTACCACGTCAACATTTTATGTTTAAACTATACAATCTGACGTTTCAAGGACTGGCTTCATTTCCTGCAGTTATACTCTCATCGTACTTTGGTTGAAGACATAGGCTAAAATCAAGCTTAAGGCTTTTTTGTGGCAGAGGCGATCCTGAGTGTAAAACGTTTTGCATTTCATTGCAGTACAGATAAACACGGAGAAATCTTATATATACAAATACATCAGGCATTACTAACGATGTAAGAAACAATTATAAAGTAATATAAAATTCTAGTCATGCGCCTAACACAACCCTCCGAATTTTAATCATTATAGATCGAAGTCATATTTTCTTTTTCTTTATTAAAGATTACGAAGATGTCTTCTCTTAATCTCTTTGACGCGGGAATTTACTCATAATTAAGTTAATAGACAGGAAACAGCAATTTTATTTGTTAATTTCAGCTTTTTTGCGAAACATGTTCATATGAATCGGGCTTACAACATTTCCTCGACGTGACATTTATCGACAAGTTTGTTTAGATTAAGTTAGATTAAGTTAATTTAGTTTATTGGAGTGTCCATATAATATACGTCGACGAACTGTCTTTGTAAGTCCCGTATGAATTAACATCTTTCGGAAGCTAACCTTCAAATAAAACAATAATATTTCTAGTTTTATGAACTTCAAAATTTTTAATGTGTATGTTCCATTTGTCCCATTAGGATCCATGAACTCCTTCACATAGTTTATAAGTAGTCTAATAAATAGTAAAAATATACATACACTTATACGTATATACTATTCATCTTTACAAATAGAGCCTAGTTAAAGTAATGGAGCTGTACAGTTTTTTCTTCATCGCGACTCCAATATTCTTCCTCACCCTTACCGTTATCGTGACGAAAGTAATCGAAGTTTACTTTTGGAAGAAAAATGATGGCAAGGAAGACGATGCAGTACTAGTAGGAACAGAGGTAAGAGCAGAGGTAACTCGTAACGTAATTCATGACGTCATAATCGTAATTTTAAACGTTTCTTTTTGTTATTAAAAGTATTCATTATATACCTCAGGCACGCATGTGCAGTTTTCCATATTTACAGTTGTATAAAAAAAATTTAAATTGTTGTCCCATGTCTAAAAGCTCATTTTACAGACCGATATATTTAGATAATTTATAAAGATACAAGAATAATAAAATTCTTTCATAATATAAGTCCTCTGATTTCGAAACAGTCACGAAACAACAAATTAACACGAAATAATCATTATTTTATTCAACAATCACGTTGTAAAACAAATATAATATTTAAGAGCGTAAATAAACAGAATATAATGCCTTGTAAATATAAAAACTTGAAATGTCACGTATAAACCACCGCATCTAATAGGCCTCCACACGTAGGTTTGCAAGTAGATACGAAATACAATGGCTTATAAGTTATTTGTCATTCTGTACCAATTTACTTATTGTGGATAAAATCTCTTATATACATATATATACTATATATATATAATGGAGCCAGGTGATTCTTGCGGTGAAACCTTAGTTGAGTAAGGAATAAAACTAGTCCGTATGCAAACATTTAATATACGTACAGGGTGGGCCGTAAGTTTCCATACATAGGAAAAATAAACATTTTTTTATGGACAACCATTTTTATTTATATAATATGCTCTACATGGTTGCCATTGTTTTGAAAACACATTTCAATACGTGTTCCCCACTGTTGATGAACACGCATTAGCACAGTTGACGTTATGCTTGTAATGGCGTTGGTGATACGTTCCTTTAGATGATTTATGTCTCGTATCTTTTCCTGATACACCATGGCCTTCAAGTGCCCCCAAAGATAGAAATCAAGGGGGGTGAGATCTGGGGATCTGGAGGCCACTCCACAGGACCACGCCGACCAATCCAAGCATCCGGAAACTGCTGCTGATCCAAATACCGACGCACGTGAAGACCATAATGAGGGGAGCTCCATCTTGCTGGAAGTAAACTGGGAAGTTACCTCCTCGTTTAGCAGGGATGGGAAAATCTCTTCTTGCAACATGTTAAGATACCTTCGGCATTAAGATTTCCACTGACAAAAAAATTGTCCAATAATTCTGTCACCCCATATCCCGGCCCACACCATCACTTTACCGGCACCTTGCATCTTCGTCGGACTCAGCCAGTTAGGGTTAGCATTACTCCAATAACGTATGTTTTGCCGATTAACCTCTCCATTGACGTAAACATTTGCTTCATCAGTAAACAAGATCTTACCGCATATTCTTAGGGTATCTGAAACATAAAAACAAACGTTTAATTTTTCCTATGTATGGAAACTTACGGCCCACCCTGTATAAAGCTTTCAACATTTTCTAATGTCATCATCAGTACTAAAATAAAAAATATATATAGTTAATTAAAACCAAATATGAAGTTAAAACAATTTTAAATACTGACAAATCGCAAACACCAAATTAAAAGAGTCATGAAATTGTAAAGTTCAGCAATACAATTAAAAACAATAAATATTTTAAATGAAACCCATAAAATGGGCTTACCTTTTCGAGGAGAGTAAATTTAATTAAACATTATAAAATAATTCAGGGCGATGGAGAACATTATGGACAAATTAAAATATAAACTTTAAAATCTATAAAACCTGAACAGAAAAAAATCAGGTACGAGTTACTTTATCAAAGACGTAGCAGAAAATGAGGGACGGGGGAAAGATGGATACAGTTTGTTGAAGGACGTGTTAATTTGGTTGGTTGGTCAATTATGTTTGAAAATGAATATTGTTTCTAAGAGGGTGAGATCGTATGTATTAGTTTTGCGTTAATGAAAAGTTATCAGATCTAATTGGGTAGTTTAACTGATAGGAATGAGAACGTATATGTGATTGTCAGGGGTTTGTAAGTCTATTTTTAGTGCGATTGCCCTTGTGTTCATCGGTAATCTACAGATATACATGTGGCGATTGGGCATTGTTGAACGTTGGCATGACCACGCGCCAACTCCAAGTTCGTACCGATTAGCACAAGGATATTAAAGTCGCACTAAAAATAGACTTACAAACCCCCCACAATCACATATACGTTCCCTTTCCTATCAGTTAAACCACTGAATTAGATCTAATAACTTTTCAATAATTGCAAAAACTAATAAATACGATCTAACCCTCTTACAAACAATACTAATTTTTAAATATAAGCCAGATATAAATCATCAAACCCTAGTCCATAATCTCAATATCCTGCAGTAAAAAATGTAACCAACCAATCAAATTACACGTCCTTCAACAAACTATCCATCTTTCCCATCCCTCATTCTCCGATGTGTCTGTGATCAAGTAACGTGTACCTCATTTATTTCTGTTAAGGTTTAATAGATTTTAATGTTTTATATTTTAATTTGTCCATAATGTTCTCCATCGCCCTAAATTATTTTATAGTGTTATTTAATTAAATTTACTCTCCTCGAAAAGGTAAACCTCATTTTATGGGTTTCATTTAACCTTGGTTATGTTTCCGCCCCAACTGTTCATGCTGACGAAGGTCAAACTCGTTGCTCCACCTTAGACCTACAGCTTAACGTGGAATCCGAACCACGACCCACCAGGGGAGGTGAGAAATTACAAAGTCCTCGCCCAGATGTCTACCAACCAATTTTTATTGTGTGCAAGGATGAACAGCCGAGTTACAGTAGCTGCGCGCTGTCGGGACCGATGAATTCGTAGTCAGCGATAGCCACTACACCACCGAGGTGTACAATATTTGTTGTTTTTAATTGTATTACGCAACTTTATAATATAATCGCCCTAACTCTGTGACAGGACGAGGGCTACCGCACCATGAGCGGGTGGGGCTAAAGAAGCGAGCTCGGGTAGGACTGAGGATAGCTACGTTAAACGTGGGAAGTATGACTGGAAGAGGAAGGGAGATTGTGGATTTGATGAAGAAAAGAAGAGTAGATGTGCTCTGCGTACAAGGAACGTGTTGGAAAGGAAATGAGGCAAGAGAGCTCGGTGAAGGGTATAAACTGTTTTACAGCGGAGCGTCGGTCGAAGTAGTAAATGATGTGGGTATTATATTGACGAAGGAGCTCAGTGAGTGTATTGTGGAGATAAACCGGAGGAGTGATAGACTAATGACTATGAGACTGAACTGGGGGAATCATGTGCTCAATAGAGTGAGTGCATACGCCCTGCAAATTGGTTGCACAGAAGAAGAAAAGGAAGCCTACTGGAGTTCGTTGGAAATAGAAATAGAGAGTGTGCTAGAAAATGAGAGTGGTAGTTGGTGCTGACCTGAATGGACACGTAGGAAATAACAATGATGTTACGGAAAGAGTACATGGAGGACATGGTTTGGGAGAGGCAAATCGGGAAGGTGAGAGAGTGTTGGACCTGGCTGTCTCTTTTGATATGGCAATTGTAAACACATACTTCAGAAAGAGGAACGAACATTTGATAACTTATAAGAGCGGAGGTAGAACGTCACAGGTTGACTACCTGCTCTACAGAGGGTCACAATTGAGTGAAGTTAAGAACTATAAAGTGATTCCAGGAGACCATGTAACACCACAGCACCGGATATTAGTTATGGAGCTGATGTTGAGGAGACCGAGAAAGACATGAGAAACGTGTGTTAAGAGGATCAAGTGGTATAAGCTGAAAGAAGAGGAAAAGAGAAGAGAGTTTAAAGAGCGGGTGCTGAGTGAGACCAGTACGCCAGAAGATGTACAAAACTGGTGGCAACATAATGCAAATGTAATACGAACCGTAGGAAAGGCTGTATTAGGTGAAACATCCGGTAGAGTGTGGAAAGATAAAGAAGGATGGTGGTATAATGATGACATCCAAGAGTCCCTACAATGTAAGAAACAAGCAAAGAAACTGTGGAGGAAACTAGGTCAAGTGAGCGGAAGGAAGTATATAAGAACGCAAAGAAACAGTCAAAAAAGGCGGTGGCACTGGCAAAAGCCCATGCATGTCGTGATCTGTATGAGAAATTAGAAACTCGAGAGGGGCAAAGGGAAATATTCAGGTTGGCTAAAAGCAGGAATAAAGCCACAAAGGATTTTACTCAAGTGAAACAGGTTAAAAGAGAGGATGGGACAGTACTGCGGAGAGAGAAAGATATACTGTACAGGTTAGATGGAAGGAATATTTTGAGGAACTATTAAATGAGGAAAACCCTAGGTTGGTCCATGAGGATGGACTATCGAATATGACAATGACGAGGAAGGTGGAAAGAGCGGAAGTGAAGAAGGCGTTGGATAAAATGAAGAGTGGTAAAGCAACGGGTCCTGATGAGATACCGGCAGAGGTATGGAAGGCACTTGGCGATGAAGGAGTGGATCTCCTGTATGATCTTATGGAAAAGCTCTGCGACCAAGAGGTGGTCCGGAGGAATGGCGTGCCAGTATCATAGTACCCATATTCAAAGAGAACGGGGATATACAGGAATGCTCAAATTATAGGGGTATCAAGCTGATATCGCACACCATGAAGGTGTGGGAGCGAATTGTGGACTTAAGGCTGAGGGAGGAGGCAGGCGTGTCGACAGAGCAATTCGGTTTCATGCCCGGACGAAGTACGTCTGATGCTATTTTGCATTACGACAGTTGGAGGAAAGGTACAGGGAAGGACAGAAGGCATTGCACATGGTTTTCATAGACTTAGAGAAGGCGTATGATAGGACACCGAGACAAGAGGTTTGGAGGTGCCTGAGGGAGAAGATGGTCCCAGAGAAGTATGTCAGATTGATTCAGGAAATGTATAGAGGGGTTACGACGAAAGTGAGATATAGTGTTGGTGTGACGGAGAGTTTTGGAGTTGGGGTTGGTCTGCATTAGGGGTCAGCACTGAATCCATTCCTATTCAACGTGGTGTTGGATGTGTTGACTGAGGGGGTTAGAGGGGTTGCTCCTTGGTGCATGATGTATGCCGATGATGTAGTGTTGTGCGCAGAGACAAGACAGGAGGTAGAACAACAGCTAGAAAATTGGAGGGAGGCATTGGAAAGTAGAGGTATGAAAGTTAGTCGGAAGAAGACTGAATATCTGAGATGTAATGTACAACCGGATGAAGGAAGGGGAGTGATGTTAAACGGTGAACTGATCAAAAGGGTAGATCGTTTTAAATACTTGGGATCAACAATCGAGGCAGAGGGGGACGCAGAGGGAGAGGTGAATCGTAGGATACAGTCGAGATGGAGGAGCTGGAGAGAGGTGTCGGGAGTTCTCTGTGATCGTAGGATGCCGGTGAAGCTGAAAGGGAAGGTCTTCAAAACAGTGGTTAGGCCAGCCATGTTGTACGGAATGGAGACGGTGCCAATGAAGAAGACTAGTGACAGAAAGATGGATGTGGCTGAAATGAAAATGTTGCGATGGATGTGCGGTGTAACTAGAAGGGATCGAATCAGAAACGAACGCATTAGAGGAACGGTAAAAGTAGTAGAGGCGTCAAGAAAAGTCCAAGAAGCCAGACTGAGATGGTATGGGCACATGATGAGAAGAGAGGAGGATTACGTGGGACGTAGGGTGCTGGAAATGGAGGTGCCGGGACGGAGAAGAAGAGGTAGACCGAAGACGAGGTGGAGGGATTGCGTGGCGGCAGACATCCGGGAGAAAATTTGGACGAGGACATGGTGCGTAACAGAAGAGAATGGAGGAGACTCATCAAGAACAGCGACCCCATATAGAGATGGGATTTAAGCTGTAGAAGAAGAAGAAGAAGAAGATAATATAATTTCATAACTGTTTTAATTTGTACTGTTTGTCATATGTAAATATTTAAAACCGTTTCATTTCTAACTATATAATTTCTAATTTTAGCATTTACAAGCGGTAGCTCGCTATCGCCCTCCGGATTTTTTTTTTTCACTACTTCATTTTTTTTTATTGGTTGTAGATTTAAAATTATATTATATGAAGCCCTCATAGAAGAAGTGGCTAAGCGACAAAAGTATGGCATATCACATCTATCTCATATATATGGCATATCACTGGATGGTACAATTAGAAGCACCGTCGTTTAAATATACATCAATTTTTTATGATCCACAAATAAGAAGACAGTACTGTATTGCGTTTGTTGAATACTATAATATGTGGTATTCAATGTGGTATTCGATGTGTTGACGGACAGGATTAGAGGGGAGGCGCCGTGGTGCATGATGTATGCAGACGATGTTGTGTTGAGTGGGGAGACGAAAGAGGAGGTGGAGCAGCAGTTGGAAAATTGGAGAGAGGCGTTGGAAAGTAGGGGGATGAGAATTAGCCGAAAGAAGACCGAATATATGAGATGTGATGTGCAGCAGGACCGAGGAGGGGAAGTGACATTGAGTGGGGAGCGTGTTAAGACGGTGGAGTATTTTAAATACTTGGGGTCAACAGTGGATGCAGAGGGGGGAGCAGAGAGAGAGACAAACTGTAGAATACAGTCGGGGTGGAAGAACTGGAGAGGCGTATCAGGGGTGCTCTGTGATAAGAGGGTCCCAGTGAAACTGAAGGGAAAGGTATTCAAAACAGTGGTGAGGCCGGCAATGTTGTATGGAATGGAGACTGTGCCAATGAAGAAGAGCAATGAAAGAAAAATCGATGTGGCTGAAATGAAGATGTTGAGATGGATGTGTGGAGTGACGAGGAGGGATAGGGTCAGAAATGAGCATATAAGAGGAACAGTGAAGGTGGCGGAAGCATCTAAGAAGGTGCAGGAGGCCAGGCTGAGGTGGTATGGACACGTCAGGAGAAGAGAGGAGGAGTATGTGGGGCGCAGAGTGCTGGAGATGGAGTTGCCGGGACGGAGAAGAAGAGGAAGACCGAAGACGAGATGGAGGGACTGTGTGGTGGCGGACATCAGGGAGAAGGACTTGGAGGAGGACGTGGTATACGACAGAGGAGAGTGGAAAAGACGAACCAAAAACAGCGACCCCATGTAAAGATGGGATAATAAGCTGCGGAAGAAGAAGAAGAAGAAGCTTTTTCCCCTCTAACATATCGGAAAATGGTTCACTTGGAGTCTAACTTTATCGCTTATTTTTTGTCATACTTTATAAAATAATATAATTACAGAAATTGTAATGAATCGTAACTGCAAATCGATGAAAGAATGGAGCTTAATATCCCAATTAAATTGTGAGTCCTTTCGGGCTATCCAATCAATTACAAATGTAAAGAGAAAAGGACATTTTTTTAAACTTTTTCATGTATTTTTTCATTATATTATATGAGGCCCTCATAGGAAGAAGTGGCTACTTTATTTTTTTTTATTATTGGTTGTACAGTAGATTTAAAATTATATTATATGAAGCCCTCGTAGGAAGAAGTGGCTAAGCTACAAAATTTTAAAAAAGCCATTACCCCCATTACCCCCCACCCCCACTCCCCCAATTACCCCAGCCCCTTTCCCCATTATACTGCTACACGCCCTTCGGGCGGGTAGCACTATATATATATATATATATATATATATATATCAGTATAACTGTGAAGCTCAAGATTTTCACGGCTGCGTTCTTTTCTGTAGTTTTATCGCGGTGCTGGGGCCTTCGGACCCAGTAACCGGTGACCTAGGACCGGGAAACTTGACATAGCACATCGTTAGCTCATGGGCTATCAGTTGGTGGTTGTTGCAGAATTTTCCGATGTGCCGTTTAGGCTGTGCAGGGTTCCGAAAAAAGCGGATACACACACACACACAGACACATTTTAGCTCAATAGTATTAAATAATATAAACACCCAGGAATGTCTGTCAGTCTGTCACGCTCGAAAAGAGAAGATTCTTGATATATATGGGCGATATTTGTATTTTAATGCATTAGAAAAAGGCGTAATGAATTCTACTTTTAATTATAATTTTAAAAAGTGTAAAAAATATTTGCTTTTGCGTTCAGCTTTGAGCCGAAATTTAATCTGCGGCTAAGTTCAAAAATTTACCAAATGAGTTCTTTTTATGCACTTTCATACTGGTGCTGCAACCATTACAGACTAAATATTTTTACGACTTTCAAAAAGTCTTCGAGTTGTCAATTTTCTTTTATATCAGAAATTCATTTAGCATTGTATCAAGATTTGTGAAGCTTAAGAGTTTTATGGCTGCATTCTTTTCTATAGTTTTATTGACTGAATAATTGACTCCCCGGTAACTGGGGGGGCCTGCGGCTCCCCAATTACTGAAGCCAAAGGCCCCAGCACCACGGGCGTAGCTAAATGGGCCCGTAGGGCCCACTTTAGCTAGTATTAGATAATGACATTAGAAAATGTCGAAAGCTTTATATATTGAATATTTGCATACAGACTACTCTCCTGTTCCTTATATATATATATATATATATATATATATATATATATATATATATATATATACTGATTTTACTTTACAGACGGTCGACAGTACATTGTCCAGAAGTCTCCCGCTGGAATTTTTCATGGTAAACCCTAAAATAATTGTAAATATGTCATAAAATGTCATTTAAAAATGAAATAGTCTCCCATTATAAATATTTATTTATTTATTTTTTTAATATTTATTTCAGAAACTAGAACAGGACTCAGCACCGAATTGCTTAAGAACAAACACTACAGAATTTTGACATTAGCTAGGATAATGTGTGTGTGTGTATATATTACAATGTAAATAACAATAATTTTTACTGATTAATTATCATATTGCAAATATATATTTTTTCAACATATACTTACTGAGAATTTTATAGCCATTAAATTATTTATATTTATGCTCACATTAAAATTATAACTTCATATGATTTTTTTTAAGACATTTATAAATAGATTGTCCTTTATATATATATATATATATATATATATATATATATATATATATATAACTGCAATAACCACGCAGTATATAAATGAATAGAAACGACATAAGTATTAAGGAACGTTTCTGCACACGAGGAGGAGAGATAACGAATAAATGAAAAATGAGGCGAACCGTCCGGGAATCGAACCCAGGGCCTTCCAATTGCCGGTTTGTGATTAATCGAGGTCCGTAGCATAATGGTAGCGCGTCCAACCGGCAATTGGAAGGCCCTGGGTTCGATTCCCGGGCGGTTCGCCTCATTTTTCATTTATTCGTTATCTCTCCTCCTCGTGTGCAGAAACGTTCCTTAATACTTATGTCGTTTCTATTCATTTATATACTGCGTGGTTATTGCAGTTATATGCGCATATTCACGATTTGCGAGGGTGCCCTCTCAGGGCATTGGTTTCTGCCCTATGTGGGAGAATTTCGATTTGTGATTAATCGAGGTCCGTAGCATAATGGTAGCGCGTCCAACCGGCAAATGGAAGGCCCTGGGTTCGATTCCCGGGCGGTTCGCCTCATTTTTCATTTATTCGTTATCTCTCCTCCTCGTGTGCAGAAACGTTCCTTAATACTTATGTCGTTTCTATTCATATATATATATATATACAGGCGTGGACTGGCTCAAAAATTTCCACGGGCCAAGTGTCACTGAGAGGGCTCCCAAAAAGCTTCAGTAAATTCTGCCCCCAGAAAAGTGTTTATGGATGTTTTAAAAATCTAGTAATTTTGTCATGACCTGTAAATCCCCGGGAATATAATTTTGAACTCAACCAAAATCAAATCTAATTAATTGCAGTCAGGCAATGACGAGGTGTACTTCTGAATACACGAAAGGCCTTGGAATAATTTTTCTTTTTTCTTGTGGGTTTGCATTATATATATTTTACAGTGGTGAGCTGGACCCGGTTCGCACCGGTTCGCGCGAACCGGTTGTTAAAATCTTTTTTAAAATAAGAACCGGTTGTTAACTTTTTTGCTGGACGCTGAAGAGAGTTCTCAGACTCTCAGCTCTCAGTAGAGACTTTCTCATCGGTTTTTATTAAATAATTCTTCTTTTCTGATTTCATTAGAAACGTCTATTTCTCTAATTAACTATACTAATTAATTGTCATGCAGTTATTAATACCTAGCTGAATCATAAAATGCAGACACTTGAAAAAGGCAAATAGCGAGATAATTAATTTAATTAAAATTGCGAAAGGGTGGGGTGGGAAGGGTTGTCAATTTTTTATTGCAGAATTCAGAATTTTTTATACAGAACCCGGTGGTTAAAATTTTGGCAGCTTAGCGAACCGATTGTTAAAATTTTGGCAGCTCACCACTGTATATATATATATATATATATATATATATATATATATATATATATATATCTGTTCATTACAATATGAATACTCATGAAAATCTTGGAAAACGTTGAAGTAGAAAGAGACTTTTTTTCAATCCCAAACTAAACTGTCATTTACTTAAACTATTACAGAGGGGGCCCATTATCAATAGTAGGCCACAGGCCTTTCTTCTTTTAGTTACGCCTCTGATAATAATAATATATATATATATTTATATAGCGCACAATATCAATGAATAACGTTTTCAAAGGCGTTTAGAAAAAAGGTATATGAGGAAATTATTGGGCGTGTGGATTGTAGGTTTGGGTATGCAGGTTCTTGGGATCTAGGCTGAACTGGCTGGGCCCTGCTGGCTTTTATTCAGCTCCTAAGATATTTATGTGTTTGAAGCTTAAAAATATAAAAAAATTAACAATTACTTAAATAAAAATTCAGTAAATTACTCACGTTATAAAGACCAAGATCAAAAAATCGGCGCGCCAGCACAAATGCAACACCGCTTAAAAATATTTACTTTATTTACTTGATTTTATTTTTCGCTTCAAAAATAGTGTAGAGTGCTGATTGGTTATATTGAAATCTCAGAAATGCGTTTGGCAACATAGCGATTTTTAACATATTTATTTAATTAATTTTCAACAAATAAAATAAATATATTATAATAAATTTATTTAAATAAAAATTTATTTAAACGGACATAATTTATCAACGAATAAACTAACGTTAATAATCCTAAACAATTTAAATATCAATTATTTTACTAGTATTAAAAAAAGTGGAAAATTTTTAATGCCGTTTTGTCGCCAACGTACGTTGCCGTGTTGGCACTTTTTTGACCCTTGTGATTACAGAGCTGGGCACTTGCGGCATATTGCGGTACTGCGGTACTGCTGCACTACCAAACCGGTACCAAACCGGTACGCGGAAATTTGAATGCGGTAGCGGTACTGCGGTACTTTCAGCGATCCTTTGCGGTACTGCGTTATGGGGGCCCGGGGTGGTAGTGCGGTGGTACCGCAAGTACCGCAGTACCGCAAAATATGCCGCAAATGCCCAGCTCTGCTTGTGAACCACCCTGAGGTCTTATAGTAATACGTCGAACAAATTTAGGGCCCCCAACGGAAAGGGCCCACCGGCCCATGGCCGGTGGGCGCCGGGGCCAGTCCGCGCCTGTGTGTGTGTATATATATATATATATATATATATATATATACTGTGTGTGTGTGTGTGTTTTTGTGTGTACACGAGGGTTGTTCAAAAAGTAAGTTTACAAGGTATTTTGAAGAAACTCTTTTATTATACGGTAAGTAATTATTACAAGTATTTCAACAACAACTTATTACTACTTTTCTACATAATCACCAAACAGATTCAAACATTTGTTGTAGCGTGAGACAAGCTTCCCGATGCCGGTCGAGTAAAATGTAGGGTCCTTCTCTTTAGTTTTTAACCAGTTTCTGCATCAGGATCGTTTTGAAATTGTTTACCTCAGAGGTGTTCCTTTAGGGCTGGAAACAAATGGAAGTCGTTGGTGCAAGGTCAAGACTATATGGGGGGGGGGGGGGGGGGGGGGGGAATGATCCATGACTTCCCGGTGGAACGATTCCAAAAGTTGGCGTGTTTGATTTGCAGGGTGAGGGCGTGCATTGTATTGCAAGAACACCACACCTGCAGTAAGCAACCCGGGACGTTTTCTTCTGATAGCCATGCGGAATCGCTCTAAAGTTTCACAAAAAGAAGGGGTACTTATTGTTGTCCCTTTTTGCACGAATTCAACATGCAAAACGCCTTGATGGTAAAAAAATAATCGTTGCCATCACCTTACCAGTCGATGGTGCAATCTTGAACTTTTTGGTTCGTGGTGATCCCGGATTTTGCCACTTTACAGTGTTGCCACACATGCCTAACAAAATATTGTACTACCAACAACATTATTGTTCTATGCATAATGCACCGGTAATTAACCATGTAAACTTACTTTTTGAACAACCCATATATATATATATATACCATATGTCCCACAAAAAAGTACACCCAACTTTAGATTGTACTAACTCCTCCAAAAATTGAGATATTTTGGATCTGTTTGTTTGATTTAATATAGCAAATTATTCTTTGTTAACGTTCAAATTTATTCCTGTTTAAACAATTTAGTGTTTAAGCATCTGCTTTTAACTGAAGTGTACAGCAAAATGGGTTGCGCGGAATGATCATTTCTCCCAGCCAGATAGCTCCTCTTGCTTCAACCAATGTGCTACTTTTTACGTCGAAGGATATTGCAAATATTTTTTTTAAATAATTCAAACTTTTGTATCTAAGATACGAGTCATACATATAAATGAAGAATCTGAATTACTAAATTTATAAATAACTTTGAAACCCTTATCATGCAGTTTACACGAAGGCAGCGCGTTCTCATGGTCACAACTTATCTGCAAACTAAAAGCTTAAAACAAGTTCAGAATACCTTCGAACTGCAATTTCCCGATAGAGCTTCTCCAACTAAACATACAATTTTGAAGAATGTTCGGAAATACAAAGAAGAAGGAACGGTCCTCAATTTGAACAAAGGACGTTCAGGCCATCCGAAGACGGCAAGAACAGACGAGAACATTCAGCATGTTCGGCATTTATTAGAGAGACATCCAAAAGTGTCCACCAGGCGAAATGGTACAGAACTCTCACGCATGTCATTTCATCGAATAGTTCGTGAGGATTTGAATTTGTACCCATACAGAATGGAAATTCGACATCAACTCATTGAAGGAATCTACCTCGCCGCCTAAGATTTGCCCAGTGGTTTCTTGAAAAACCAGAAAGATTCACGGAACAATTAGTGGTTGGAGATGAGTCGGCCTTTTTTATGAATGGTCTAGTGAACAGACAAATCTGCCGTCAGTATGCACCAAAAAATCATCCACCTGACAATCATATCTACGAAAAGAATAACTCTAGACAAAAACTGTCTCTCTGGGTAGGACTGTGCGGTAATGGAGCGGTAATTGGCCCGGTCTTTTACGATGGTAATCTAAATGGTGAAGCTTACCTAGAAATGATAGACCGAGAAATCCTTCCACAAATACGTATTACTTATGGAAACCGATTTAATCGTATTTGGTGGGTGCAAGACGGAGCTCCTGCTCACAGGAGAGTTATTGTGAAGGAACGCTTGCAGGAAGTCTTCCACCAAAGAGTAATTGCTACAGGCCATGACATTGAATGGCCTCCCAGAAGCCCTGACTTGACCCCGTGTGATTACTTTTTATGGGGTCATTTGAAAAATAGAGTATTTGCATCACAACCTATCAATTTAGATGATTTGAGGACTCGCATCACAGCTGAAATCAACTTGTTAAAAGACAATCCAGATCTTATCAAAAGAGTGATGGGGAAGATGAGAGCTCGACTCCAGATTTGTATCGATAGGAATGGCGGTCATGTTGAAAGAAAACGAAACTAAGCATAACTTTTGCAATAAGGAATAAAGAAAAATCTGCTTTGTATCTTATTAAAATTATGTTAAAGTATCTATTATTATGTATTTGTCTTTTCATTACATCGATAGCACAAACATTATTTTTTCATTGACCAATTTTGCGCAATCCATTTTGTTGTACCCTTCAGTTAAAAGCAGATGCTTAACCACTAAATCGTTTAAACATGAATAAATTTGAACGTTAACAAAGAATAATTTGCTATATTAAATCAAACAAACAGATCCAAAATATCTTAATTTTTGGAGGAGTTAGTACAATCTAAAGTTGGGTGTACTTTTTTGTGGGACATATGGTATATATATGGGATGAATTTCACACTTAAACACGTGAAATAAATGAATGATGCAAACCAGGGTTGGAGCAATTACATTTTCTGAGGTCAGTTACAATTACAATTATACGCTTTGTCTCATCATTTACAAATACAATTACTAATTGGCAATTATAATTGCAATTACATTGAAAGAAAAGTAACAAGTTTTCATATTCACAATTCACAAGACATTTATCATACTTACATTTTCCCATTCAACAAAATGCAGTTTGTCAATGAGTTTTCGGTTTCATTTTATAAAAATAAGCGAAGAAACGTCTCACTTCCCAACGTACTTCTGGGAGAAATAGTTTCCTACTATGCTGAACGCACGCTCAGAAGGAGCTGAGGTGGCTGTACAGTGTACACCCCATAATCTCTTGGCCAATATTGGTAAAGGGTCTCAGAGAAGTGGGCAAACTTTTCCAATACCCCCAAAGGATCCATATTGAATGTAACAATCCAATTGTAACAATTACAATTACACGTCTTGAAAATTTTATAATTGTAATTACAATTACAGAAAATGGATAATTAATTACAATTACAATTTAATTACAATTACTCCAACCCTGATGCAAACCCACAAGAAAAAAGAAAAAAATATTCCAAGGTCTTTCGTGTATGCAACAGTACACCTCGTCAGTCACCTGACGAGGTGTACTGTTGAATACACAAAAGAACTTGGAATCAGTTTTCTTTCTCTTCGTGAGTTTGCATTATGTATATACCTTACCTTACAACCTTACAAAGGTTCCGCGTGATGATTTCTCACTTCGCGAAGGTCAAGCTTGTCGCCCCTCCTCTCGAGTTGGCCTGGTGAAGTAGTGAGTTCGATTCTTGCGCTCTCCACCTCACATAGCCAGGTACGCCCGGCTCATCGGGGATTGTTCTGAGCCAGGCGTCTTGTCTTCTTTTGAAGATTTCCACTGCAACTCCCTTCGTGTTTCTTAGGTCTTTGGGCAACTGATTAAACAGTTTTGGTCCTCTCACTACAAAACTATTTTCTTTCAGGGTTAAGGATGTTCCCTGTCTCGCTTTCAATTTGGGAATACGAAACAGTCTACCGCTTCTACTTTCCACCGTTGTTTGGGGAGTTATGGGATTCAAAGTAAGATTAGGGACTAGTTTCTCCATTATTTTCCAAGTGTAAATAATAGTGTATCTCTCTCTTCTCCTTTCCAGTGAATTTAGGTCTAGTTTTCGTAACCTTTCCCAGTAATTTAGTTCTTTGCACCCATTGATCTTGGCTGTGAAGCTTCTTTGGATCCCCTCCAGCTGTCTAATGTCTTCTTTTTTATATGGGGATGTTAGGACCGAGCAGTATTCCAATTTGGGTATTATCAGGGTTTTCAGTAGAGGAATCATTACCTTCCTATCCCTTCGTTTAAAGGTTCTCAATATCTGACCCGTTATTCTCTTTGCTCTGTTTACTGCTATCTTATTTTGTGTTTCAAATTTCGCATCATCTGTCATTACAACCCCTAAATCTTTTGCTCTGGAATTTCTCTGAATTTCCTGTCCATTTGGGGTATAATATTCCATGGACTTTAGGTCTTCTCTTTTTCCGTACCGTAATAGCTGAAATTTCTCGGTGTTAAACTTCATATTGTTGTCTTCCGTCCACTTGTAGATTTTGTTTATGTCGGTTTGTAGAGATCCTATGTCTTCTGGGTTTCTTATTTTTCTACTGATATTTGTGTCATCCGTAAAGGATGTTACTGTGCTGTCTCTGGTAACGTCCTCATCTATGTCAGTTAGCATGATTATGAAGAGTAGTGAAGCTAATACTGTTCCCTGTGGTACCGAGCTGAGGACCTCTGATTCTGATGAAGATACTCCTTGTACTGTAACGACTTGCCTCCGCTCACTAAGGAAATTATATATCCATTTCTCTACTTTTCCTGTTATTCCCATATATTTCAGTTTATGTATTATGATTCCGTGGTCACACTTGTTGAACGCTTCAGCAAAGTCTGTGTCTGGTACATCATAGTTTTCATTACTTTCAAGTGAATGAATAATGTTGTTGTAGTGTTCCATTAGTTGTGATAGGCATGATCTGCCTGATTGAAACCTGTGTTGGTTATCATTGAATTTTTTCTGAGTTTCCAAAAAGTCATAGATTTTCTGTCTAACTATTCTTTCAAATATTTTAGTGAGATGAGATGTAAGCGACACTGGCCTATAGTTTTTGGCCTCGGATCGATCTCCTCATTTATATATTGGGACTATGTTCGCGCTCTTCAGGATGCCCGGTATTTCTCCCGTATCTAATGATCGTCTCCATATCCAGTATAGGGGCTCAGCGATTGCATTCTTGCAGTTTTTGATCAGTGTGGCATTCCATTTATCCAGTCCTGCCGCTGAGTGTTTTTTAGTTTCCCTATGGCTTGTGTAATATCATCCGTCGTAAAGTCGAAATCCGTTATACTTTCCCCTTGTGGTTCTTCTTCAAAAAACGCGTTTCTATCGCATATCAATTTGTCAGCTTTTGGGATACTGAAAGATGATTCATACTGAGCTTTTAATACTTCAGATACTTCTGTTAGATCATCAGATAAATCACTGTTCTCATTTTTTAAAGGTCCGATAGTCGCATGGTTTTTCGACTTTCTTTTTGCGAAATTATAGAAGTACTTTGAGTTCGCCTTTATCGCTTCTATAGCGTCATCTTCTTCTTTTTCTGTATGTTTCTCGATTAGTTCCTGTATGCCGACATCGATACTTTGTAGTTTATTATTTAGTATTTTTCTGATGTTGTTATCTTTACAATTACTTAATTTTGCAGTCACTCTTTTTCTCTTTCGGAACAATGCCCTCTTTTGTCTTTCGAACCTGCTTCTCTTTCCTCTTTGTTGTATCTTTGGGACATGTTTTTCCACAATTTCTAACGTCTTCTCCTCTAACGTTATTAGCATCTCTTCCGTTGTCTTGGCCTCGAAAATGGTTTTCCAATCTATTACTTCCATGTTGGATGTCACATCTTCCCAGTTTATAGCTTTGGAGTGAAAATTAAAAATTTCGAATTTGCTTCTTTCTGTTGTGCGTGTTCTTTCCTTTCCTGTTGCCTTTATATTAGTTGTTATTTCATTCAATGATGTTGTGGTCCAATATCATAGTTGGGGATATTTTTACATTATCAATTAGATTACTGTTGTTTGTGAATACCAAATCTAGGCAGTTGTTTTTTCTTGTGTTTTCTGTTATTTCTTGCGTTAACATAAATTCATCAGCTAAAGCTTGTAGCATTTTCACCTGCTCCTGGTCTTCTCGTGTGCCCCCCTTGTTCTGGTATATACATATATTTTTTCCTATCCTTTTATATTTCATGAATGGGAAATTAAAATCACCATAGAGAAAAATATTTGGGGTTGGAGAGTGTAGATCTTTTATTAAGTTTCTTACCTCTGTAATGGAATCTGAAAATTTTGAGGTTGGCGTGTTTGGGGGTCTGTACATTACAATTAGTACCATATTTAATTTTTCAATTTTTGCTGCTACACATTCTACGTAGTTGTTTGAGGTACTTATAGCCATTTCTGCTATGTGCCTTTCGCGTGTGTAAATAGCACATCCTCCTTTACGTCTCACTGTTCTGTCGGCTCGGAGGATGTTATAATTGTCAATCTGTATTTCTTTTTTGTCAATACAGGACTCGCAATTTTCACAGTTTGCTGGCAGTCCTTTAGATGAGTTTCCGTGAGGCATGCAAAGTCTGCTCCGGCTTCTTGCATGAGTCCTTTCAGGTATGCAACTTTGTTCGTGGAATGGTTTGATTTAAGGCCCGGTATGTTGGCTAGGATTATTTTTATTTTATAATATATATATATATATATATACAGGGGTTGGACAAAATAATATGAACACCTTGATAAATGGCGGTTTTTATTCTTAATATGGAGTTGGTCCTCCTTTAGCGGCAATAACAGCTGCAATGCGTCGGGGAATTGATTCATACAGCTTTTGGACAGTGGCTAGAGGAATCCTGAGCCATTCTTCGAGCAAACCCTGCTCCAGTTCCTCCAAAGACGCCGGCGGTGGGAATCGGCTTCTGACCTGCTGCTCCAACTGACACCACAGATGCTCGATAATGTTAAGATCCGTGGATTGTGGAGGCCAATCCAAGCGTTCTACTTCACTAACATGCTCTTCAAACCAGTTTTTAACGACCCCAGCGGTGTGGATTGGTGCATTATCATCCTGGAAGACGGCGCCGCCATTGGGAAACAGCGTTTGGATCATGGGATGGACCTGGTCAGCCAATATTGACAGATAGACCTGGGCGTTAACCCTACCATGCAGTACTACAGCTGGGCCAAGAGTATTCCACGATATTGCTGCCCAAACCATCACAGATCCGCCTCCATGCTTAACGGTTGGGGTCAGGCAGTCGGGGTCATAAGCATCTTTAGGCTGTCTCCAGAGGTAAACTCGACCGGAACATGGAAATAGCGTAAAGGAGGATTCGTCGGAGTAGACTACATTCTTCCACCGGTCCATTGACCAATTCTTATGGTCATTACACCATTTTCTGCGCCGCTCAATGTTGATGTGCGAAAGGAAGGGTTTGGCAATTGCAGCCCTCCCATGGTATCCAGCTCCATGGAGCTCGCGACGTACAGTTCTGGTCGATACCGGGCTTGCAAGATGCTGGTTAAGCTCTGCAGTCACTTTTGGAGCTGTGGTCTTATGGTTCTTTGTCACAATGCGCTTTAGCACCCGGCGGTCTCGATCACACAGCTTCTTCTTGCGTCCACTATTGCATTTGTCGGTGCTTGTCTTTCCATGGTTTTGGTATGCAGACATGACCATAGAGACAGTTCCTCTGGATACATTGAACATCTGAGCGGTTTTCGTCACCGATGCACCAGCCATCCGCGCTCCGACAATTTGCCCTCTTTGGAAGTCTGACAGGTCTTTCATAACTGCTAATTCATAATTCACTCAGATCTGTAAAAACAACGTGAGGGTTATAACATGACGTATACACTCTCTGTTACGCATTTAAATAGGTTTGCCAGTCATTTGACCATTTACTTTGTGTCTGAGCAGTCCGTAAAGATAACCGGTGAAATCGGCGGGTGTTCATATTATTTTGTCTAACCCCTGTATATGTTATACACAAGCCACTCGAGTTCCCCTAATACCCCATGTTTTATCTTCAATATTTAAAACAGCCCTTGAGATAAACCTCGAGTGTCATCGACTCGTGCGACGCTCCTCCCCCCCCTTTTTTCTTTGTTCTTAAATGCTTGCCTCGGCGGACCGGTCAGAATAGATCTGGCGCTTCGTCGGGAGAGAGCGAAAGGCCGAGTGGCGCCCTAGAGATTCTCCGAGTAGACCTTGAAGGGATTTGCTCGTTAAAGACTAAATTTGAGAGTTATTGAGTGAGTTTTGAGATTTGAGGTTTTTGAGGTTTTGAGGTTTTGAGGTTTTTGAGTTTTTGAGGAAATGTTGAGAGCCGTTAGCCTAAACTACCGCGAGGGATGTAGTGGATGGGCAACGATAGAACTCAAGTTATTCAATTGATGTTAAGACTAGTTTAAGAAAAAACCTGAATTTGACTGTACTATATTTCAAATTCGAGACTGAACTTGTAACCAAATGTGACTTAAATTTATTGATTAAAAGCGATTCAAACTAACTATTTCATTATCAAATACACACTAAAATCGGGGTACAGAAGTAAGCAGAAGATAAAGAATTCACGCAGAGGGTCACTAACTTAAAGAAAGATCTATTATAACTTCAATTTACTCATCGAGCATTTACAGTGACCTTCGAGAATAAACAATTTGTAATAAGGATCCGTCTCCCTGACAACGGACATTTTTATTCTTTATTACGAACTGGTGAAGAAGTAGGGGATAAACTGGATTTTTTATTACATATATATATATATATATATATATATATGAGTACAATGCACAAGGGGCAACGCAAAATAAAGAACATAAATATTGTCCTGGCTAATATTCAAGGAATAAAACCAAACAACTCACTAAATGTTTCGCACCTGAAAGGATTTATGGACGAAACAAGGGCGGACATCGCATGTCTCACAGAAATGCATTTTAAAGATTGCCAAGGAAACTGCGAAAACTGCGAATACTGTACTAATAAGAAAGAGTTGCATATCGATGGTTTCAACTTACTAAGAGCTGATAGAACAGCGAGACGTGAAGGTAGCAGTGTTATTTATGTACGAGTACATGAGAGTCATATCATCATATGACAGAGACGGTAATAAGTAAATCAAACAACTTCGTGGAACTCCTAGCAGTGAAAATAGAAAAACTAAACGTGGTACTGACAGCCATCTATAGACCTCCAAACACTGCAAATGAAAAATTCTCGGATGCCATTATTATGTTATCAAAGTCCGTAAACTCTCCATCCCCCAATGTAATGCTCTGCGGAGATTTTAATTTCCTATTTACAAAATACAAAAAGGTGGCTAGAAATATATATATATACACCAGGACAAGGGGAGCATAAGAAAAGACCAGGAGCAAGCAAAAATGTTGATGGCTCTAACAAACGAGTTTATGCTGACACAGGAGATAACAGAAAATACCAGAAGAAAATAACTGCCTAGATCTGATATTCACAAATAACACGAACTTGATTGTTAATATAAAAATAACTTCAACTATTATCTCGGACCACATCATAATCGAGATATCAACAAATATGGTAAAAACATTAAAAGACAATACACATACTGAAGAAAGAAGTAAATTTGGGGCTTTTAACTTAAACGTCAAGACTATAATTTGGGAAGCAATCAGATCACACATTGCCCAAATAGAGTGGAAAGCAGTTTTAGAGAATCAAACAACTCAAAAAATGCTAACAATCTTACGAGAAAAGACGCTGGAATTTTAAAAAAATATGCTCCGAAAGCGCATCCAAAAGGAAAGAGAAACTGGTTCGACAGGAAAAAGCGAAAAATTTTCCGCAAAAGAAAGAGAGTAGCGGAGAAATTAGTTAATTGCAGAGAGGCAACAATACCAGAAAAGTAATACAAGAAAAACTTGAGAGAATCGATAGGGCCAGACAAACCCTGATTCAGGGCCATACAAAGAGGAAAGAGAAGAAGGCCATAGAAGTAATAAAGGATAATCCAAAATACTTTTATAACTATGCTACTATCGGTCCCTTAAGGAAAGGAAATAATGAACTAATCGACGATCTAAAAGAAATATGTGAAACATTGAGAACCCAGTATGAATCAGTCTATAGTACCTCAAAAAGTGTCAAAGCGATACCTGACAGAGATACATTCTTTGAAAAGAAATTGCAAGGAACTTGTATATTGTATAACAGATTTTGATTTTACCCCAGAAGATAATTATAGCGCGAGCTATAGGACAAATGAAACCACACTCAGCTGCAGGTCTGGACAAATGGAACGCATTATTGATTAAAAACTGTAAAAATGAAATAGCTACACCCTTATACTGGATATGGAGAAGATCCCTAGACTTTGGTTAAATACCGAGTATCTTGAAAAGAGAAAACATTGTTCCTATATATATGTAAAGGAGGAGATAGATCTCAAGCAAAAACCATAGACCAGTGTCATTGATGTCCCACTTCACCAAAGTATTTGAAAGAATAGTTAGAGAGAAAATTTATGACTTCTTGGAGACACTGGAAAGATTTAAAGAAAATCAGCACGGATTCCGATCAGTAAAAATCATCCCTATCACAACTTATAGAGCACTATAACAATATCCTAGACGCACTGGAAGGCAATGAAAACTACGATGTCATGTACATGGATTTTGCTAAAGCTTTCGACAAATGTGGTCATGGTATAATAGCACATAAAATGAAATATATGGGAAGAACAGGCAAAGTTGAAAAATGGATCTACAACTTCCTCAGAGAACGTTTATATTCAAGGTATAACATCATCAGAATCGGAAGTACGCAGCTCAGTACAACAAGGAACAGTATTGTCCCCGCTCCTTTTCATTATTATGCTAACAGATTAGACAATGAAGTAAACAGCAACAGTATAGTAATATCCTTTGCAGACGATACAAAGATCAGCAGAAAATCAGCGATGCAAAAAAGGTGGAGGCCTTGCAAGAGGGACACGAACAGAATATCCAAATGGTCAGAAGACAGCATGACATTTAACACCGAGAAATTCCAGCTCTTGCGATATGGTAGAAATGAAGAACTTAGACAGCATATGCCTCGGACAAACAGGAAATGCAAAGAAGCACGAAAGCGATAGATTTGGGAGTTATAATGACCGATGATGCGAAATTGAAACACAAAATCAGATAGCGATAAACAAAGCAAAAAGAGTCGTGGGAGAGGTACTAAGAACCTTTAAAAGAGGGGACAAGACAGTAATGATTCCCTCGTTGAAAACACTGATCATACCAAAACTTGAATACTGCTCAGTCTTGACGTCCCCATACAAGAAGGAAGAAATTAATAAATTAGAAGATATTCAGAGACATTTCACAGCCAAGATCGTTGGCTGCAAAGAACTCAACTACTGGGAAAGTCTACGTAAACTAAAGCTGTACTCCCTGGAAAGAAGAAGAGAGAGAGGTTCACCATAATATATACATGGAAAATGATCGAAAAACTGGTACCAAACCTCAAATTAAACCCAATTACCATCCACGCTGGAAAAGAGGAAAGGCAGAATGTGTAGTGTTCCCAAATTAAAGCCCTTACAAGGGACCTCTTCACCACTGAAGGAAAATAGCTTGGTTGTCAGGGGCCAAGACTTTTTAACAGTTTCCAAAGGAGCTATGTACGGTGGAGAGCGCAAGAGAGCAACTCGCTCCTCCACCAAGCCAGGTCTAGAGGCGAGGCCACCAGCTTGACCTTCGTGTGAAGAGAGACCAACGCAAGGAACTGCTACGAGGTTCTGTATATATTAGCCAACTGCTTATTAGCTAACATTTCACAATGGCGTATTTCCGAAGTGAATTTAATGTTTTCTACACATACACGGTGAACCAAAAGTAGGTGGACAGTAGGTTGAATACGGTTTGTGTTATATTATATTATAACTATGGTGTTCATTATAACTATGGTGTTTGTGTTATATTATATTAAATATTATAACTAAATTTATTTAAATTTTATTTTGTATTATAGTATACAAAAAAATTAAATATGTATTCTCAAAATAAACGTTATCATTTACTGTCCACCTACATTTGGTTCACCCTATATATACATACGTTTACTTACCTTAAGAAAGACGACATCTCTAATGTCGCTAATCGTACGTCAATGTCGTGATGAGCTGCGTGTTTGTGTGTACTCCCTTTTCATAACGTAGCGAAGAACACACACACACACACACACACACACATATATATAAGTTATATAAAACAAAAAGAAATGTTTCAAACAATTAAAATTGAAAATCAGAATATTTGAAGCTTTTTTACAGACAAACAAAACATACCAAAAACAATAAAAAAAAAATGTAAAAACAATAAACAATGGAAAGGTTGCCATAAAGATGAGTCAGCAGAAAATTTGTCGCCTACTCTATATATACAGGGTGTCCGAGAATTATCTGTACAATTTTTGGCTGTTATTAAAAGTCAACCATGAAGTGTAGAAATTCCAGTGTTGTCCCATTTTACAGAGAATCTCATTAAGTTTTTTCTGATACCACGTTTTGACAAGTTTTTTAGAAATGTACGCGAGTGACAGACATTGATGATTTAAAAGCAAGAATCACAGCTGCTATTGAGCGAATTGATGTGGATATGCTGCAGCGTACATGGCAACATTTGGAGTATCGATTGGATGTTTTGCGAATCACTGATGGTGCACATATCGAATGTTTGTAACAACGTTACTTTAATAAAAGAAACTTTTGAAAATACAGAATCTAAATAATCTACTTTAAGAATTTTACGTGTGTTATCAAGAATTTTATTAAAAGATGAAATTGTACAGATAATGTTCGGACACACTGGAATTTCTAAAAAACTTGTCAAAACTTGGTATCAGAAAAAACTTAATGAGATTCTCTGTAAAATGGGACAACACTGGAATTTCTACACTTCATGGTTGACTTTTAATAACAGCCAAAAATTGTACAGATAATTCTCGGACACCCTGTATATATATGCGATGCGCCTCGGAGATGTAGTGGTTAAGTGGTTTGCATCGCTGACTACGAATCCACCGGCCCGTTGTTAGTTGGTATTGTAAATGAATGGGTACCCTGGGTAGCCTAGTGGTTAAGACACTGGGCTGCTGATCGGGAGGGGGCGTGAGGTCGAGTTCGGGCGAGGACGTTGTAATTTCTGACCAACCGTGATGGGTCGTGGTTCGGATTCCACGTTAAGCTGTAGGTCTAAGGTGAAGCAACAAGCTTGACCTTCATCAGAATGAACAGTTCGGGCGGAAGCAAAACCAAGGTTAACCAAGATCATATATATATAACGTAAAGAACGACGCTTGTATAGGAGAATATTCCGCGCAAGATGAGAGAGAGAGAAACGAAACAAATGAAAAAACGGCATTTGATCTAGTGAGGGCCGTGGTGTAATGGTTATCATATCTGACCGACAATCGGAAGATCCCGGGTTCGATTCCCGGGTGGTTACCTCATTTTTTCATTTGTTTCGTTCTCTCTCTCTCATCTTGCGCGGAATATTCTCCTATACAAGCGTCGTTCTTTACGTTAATTATACTGCGTGTTTGCAGTTAGAATGTATATATATATATATATATATATATGCACGTATGATTAATCGTCAGTTGCCGTCCTTTGGTCCTTCCTAAGGTCAAAGGTCAATATAATTTTGTTAAGACTTTGAAGACAAAAGATGGAAACATTTCTAAGTGGAGAAGTCTTTATTCAAATTTAAAAGATTTTTCCTCGTTTTCAATTTGTGAACTTCATTTTGTCACGGTTTGTAAACGAAAATTATTTAAATAATTTTTTGGTCTTTTTATCATGAATGACACGTCCATGTCATCTTCCGTGGTGGCTCAGTGATGGGGATTTGAATCCCGATGATGCTAGTTAATAGTAATCCTGGAATTAGCGCAATAGGCCGCGTTCTTCTGGTCTGGGCGCTGTCCACGTATGACGAGTCAATATATGTACACGCGATTTCTTATTTAGCGTAATTTAATTAATGACAATTCTCAAACGTAGTTTGCGTCCGAGTATGCCAAAGGGTCCCTTTATAAGTGAGTTACTCTCATTCTATTGTTTGTTTGGTTTCACATTCTGGTTAATCCCGGGCAGTGGTTATACAACCATTTGTCTCTTGTTTCGTTTAACAAAGTTGGAGAGTTGGTCTGCCTGGTCAGTTAGGATGGTTGGTTGTTCCATGTTAGGGGTCATTAAAAAACCACGTGGTCCTTTTCGGGTGGTTTTCAAACCCGCCCCCCCCCCCTTGTGGTAATTTGTGGCCAATGACTTAAACCCCCTCCAAAACCACGTGGTCTTCTGATGTCACCCCACCCTTCTTAATCTTATGTAAATTAAAATGCAAATTAAAATAAAGCAAATTAAAAATAATCAAATTAAAAGTATGGCGAATTTGTTTCATCACCGTTAAAGATTCGAATCTTTTAGAATTTCCAAAATAAACGTACAGCGAATTTGTGTTTATAAAGATTTGAGCCTTCTCGAATTTTCTGGAGTTTACGAAATATATATATATATATATATATATATATATTTTTTTAACTGCAAAAACACAGTATAATTAATGTAAAGAACGACGCTTGTATAGAAGAACGTTCCGCACAAGATGAGGAGGGAGAACGAACAAATGAAAAATGAGGTAACCACCCGGGAATCGAACCCGGGATCTTCCGATTGCCGGTCAGATATGCTATCCACTACACCATGGGCCTCGATTGATCAGAAGTCGTAATTCTCCTACATACGAGCAGAAACCAATGCCCTGAGGGGGCACCTCCCGCATGCCGCACATATATGCATTTTAACTGCAAACAACACACAGTATAATTAATGTAAAGAACGACGTTAATATAGAAGAACGTTCCGCGTCGTTCTTTACATTAATTATACTGTGTTGTTTGCAGTTAAAATGTATATATGTGCGGCATGCGGGAGGTGCCCCCTCAGGGCATTGGTTTCTGCTCGTATGTAGGAGAATTACGACTTCTGATCAATCGAGGCCCATGGTGTAGTGGATAGCATATCTGACCGGCAATCGGAAGATCCCGGGTTCGATTCCCGGGTGGTTACCTCATTTTTCATTTGTTCGTTCTCCCTCCTCATCTTGTGCGGAACGTTCTTCTATACAAGCGTCGTTCTTTACATTAATATATATATATAATATGATAAACAATATTATAAACAGGATATTTTAATGCTTAGTATTGGCCACGTGGTTAAACGTCAAGACCCCCCCTTCCCCCATGTTGCACTTGGTGGTCAAATAAGGAACCCCCTCCCCCCTTTAAGGACCACGTGGTTTTTGAATGGCCCCTTACGTCCTTCGTCCACCAGAGGGGCTAAGACGGACGGCAACACCACCAACCAGGAAAGACTTCTTTAAAGCGAGAACTGGGTCGAGCCAAGTAAATTACGTTTAGCGGGCTCATCACTGTAGCCCCCTCCCCATTTCTTAGGCTGGCTCGGGACAGACCTTGGCTGGGTTGCCTGCTCCGTTATTCGTTAATTAGAGTACTTTAAAATATGGGTGAGTCGTCTTAATTCCTGATTTAGCTATAAGTTTTTTCGTGAGGTTAGAATACTTTGCACAAGTCTAGTTTCAGGTTCGGTTAGAAATGACCTTCTTTCAGAATGTAATTAAAGATGTTTTCAATCACAATACAACAATCCAAGGATAAAAACATCGAACTTATTCATCGTTCCGATTCTTAATATAGGAACGCAAATATATGAATTACTTGGAATGAACTCTACTACTACTACTACTACTACTACTATTATTATTATTCAGTTTTATAGAGATCATATTACACTAGGTTAGGTGGTCGTTTAAGATGGGTTAGTTATTTTCCACGTGACCAATTTCGGCTAATCACGATCTTTGTAACAAATTTCGACTTTGTCAAAAACACTGGTGTCCGCGAAAGTTAATATTTACTATTATTATTATTATTATTATTATATTATTTGATCTTCTCTTTATATTTTATTTCGAGGTCGATCTGTTACCTTGCCTTTATGTTAATATTCAAATAATATATAATTACAATATTAATAAATATATATAACAATTAAAAATTGGGATCTTCTGTATGAAGAATGTCGAAACATACAATATATATATATTATATATAATATATATTAATTTAATGTGAAACAGACTACATAAAAACTAGGCCTCAAAATCCTAATAGGATTTCCGTCGTACGATGCTCCAAACAGCGCTGATTCGAGTTTTTATTAACAAGATTTGCAAGATGGCGGAAACGAAATGACAAGTTTCACTTTCTACGTATAATACATTATCTATGGGCAAGATGAGCGCATGACGTCATATCGGATGAGTAATTGTGTTAATAATAAGGAAAAGGAAATTGTAGCTATATATCATCATTTCACTAACGCCATTACGTTTTATCTCGATTCATTTTAAATTTACGTTTGTTTTTTTGTTGCTTGTCATGCAAAAGAAGTTTTGTATGAAGGTCTTTTACTCTACAAGAGTTACATGATTCCGATGTGGATTTTGTTGTGATAAATATACATAAACTGTTTATGGATTTCGGCCTCATTATTCATTAATAAAGAATTAGGTAGTGTTTGAACGCGTACGATACTCTGTACTGTTATATATATATATATATTTGGAGCCCTCTCGCGGTGATTTTGTAAAACTCGGAGATTTCCTCTTTCATGTGGTGTATGCCCAGTTGATGCACGGTTGATAGGTACGGAAGTATTCTCAATTGAAATCGGATGAATCATTTTGAATAGCCCTGTATGTATATATATATATATATATATATATAAACTAAGGAACACGAGTGGTGTAGCGGTGGGTATCTTCAAAAGAAGACTAGACGCCTGGCTCGGAACAATTCCAGATGAGCCAGGAATACCTGGCTATGTGAAGTGGAGAGCGCAAGAAACCAACTCTTTGCTTCATCGGGCCAACAAGCCTGACCTCCGTGAAATGAAATGAGGAATCATCGCACGGAACATCTTAAAGGTTGAAAGGAAAGATATATATATATATATATATATATATTATATTATTATTAAAATATGAATTAGCCAAATATTTTCTCTTCTGAATACAAAAGGTAATAATAATAATAATAATAATAATATAATAATAATAATAAAGGATTAGAAACTACTCTTCCGGCTTCAGTTTGTCTGACCTTACAGACCTAAACCATTTTGTGACGTAGTAATGATTTCATGGCAATTTCTGACGTCATCAATCGGGGCATATTTTTTTTTTTTTTTAGGACATTGCCGAAACTAAAATTTCTGCGAAGTAGAATTACTAATGATTCGTAAGTATAAAAATACAAGCAGAGTTTGGTCAGAGTTTTTTGGGAAACAAGACAAGTCCGAATAATTTTTACTTTTTCTTATTCAAGAAAGTCTTGGGTACAATTCTTTTTATGCAGTTGTATTTCTGATGTTATAGGTACTGATACATCTTCCGCAATATAATTTCGCGCAGATTATTAACTACTATTACTACTACTACTACTACTAATAATAATAATAATAATAATAGTGACGATGATAAACATAAGAATGGAAATTGAAAATTAATCAATAATTTAATAAAAAATTACCCATTCGTTATATAGAACTTTGTTACACTTTTCATCCTCCTTCCTTCCATTTAAGCTATAATTAAAAATGTGTTTAGAATATATATATATATATATATATATATATATATATATATATATATATTGTTCAAAACCTGAAACGCAGTGGCGGTATTTTGGCCAAAGAAAGAAAAAAAAAAGAACGCGTTCTTTCAAGTTCACGGTCATTTTCGCGCGATAAAAATCAATGCAGGAAGAAACTGCTTACGTCACACACACACACACACACACACACAGGGTGACTAACAAATATGTTTCAGCTCCCAATTTTTATCATACAATCGTGCTGAAATGGAACGCATATACAGTATTTTCTTTACTTCCTCGATTTGTAAAATACGACCGAATGAGATCTTTATTGCTAATTATACAACATGTAATTCGCATTTCAATAAAAGAGACGTCTATGTATATATATATATATATATATATATAGAGAGAGAGAGAGAGAGAGAGAGAGAG
The DNA here is from genome assembly GCA_023014485.1 of Bathynomus jamesi. Taxonomy (NCBI): domain Eukaryota; kingdom Metazoa; phylum Arthropoda; class Malacostraca; order Isopoda; family Cirolanidae; genus Bathynomus; species Bathynomus jamesi. The sequence goes on along the minus strand of JAJOZX010005446.1, from coordinate 230,078 downwards.
AGAGTACTGTTGCTTTATTATTATAATTATTATCATTATTAAACAATAAAATAATTCGTGCATCAGTGTTGCTATTGTCTTCTCGAGTCGATTAATTGGATGAAGCGAAAGGGTCTTTAAAATTGTTCGTGTATCTTTCATAAAGTGCGTACGAGAATGGCATGTCAAATATGTGGAAAACATCTTAATGAATAACTTCCTGCGTTTACTGAATTTTCCTCTTAACGAATGTCTCTACGCGATAATTATAAAGAAGAAGGTCAGTAAAAAAAAAATGATTATATAAGAACGAGAACGAGAAGAGGAAGAAGAAGAAGAAGAAGAGGAAGACGAGAGAAAATTCCAGTATAAAATAGGAGAATGAAGTCATGTACTTCCCCGGCTGGCGGAAGATGCGCAGTTGTTCAAGAAAGATAAAATGGATAAGTAATATTATAAATAAAATAAAAAATATTAAAAAGAATAAAATAAATAAATAAAAATTGAAGAGAGTGATTTAATGTTATTGTCTTTCAGTTGCGTGAAAAATTTTATTGGATTGGTTTTTGTTTTTTTTCCTTTTTTGGTGTTTTTGTCAATTTTTATTGATTTTGTGACTGTTTTTTCCGTTGTGGAATCTTAAAATAATTGCTGGTTGAAGGGTATGAGCTACATTGGGTATGAGAGTGAGGCAACTAGTTAAAGTTAGGTAAAGGAAATGGATGAGTTTGCGAAGTGGTAGAAGAACTGGCATTTGTAAAACACCCCCCCCCCCCCACACACACACCCACACAGAGTCGTAGGGGCCCGATTTTGTTCAAGGGGGGTGGGGCAAGCAAGTTTTGCCCAAAAGAAATAAGCGAAACCGAAAATCGATTTTTAAATCATATTTTTATTAAATTATTTGTAGATAAACACAACTGCACAAAGGCTGACCACCAAACAAGTTACAAGAACAGAGTAAGTTGTAACAGGTTATATCAAATGGGGTACTTAAGTACTGCCGTTTTGCGACAAGTTTTCCTTTCTATAATCAAATATTGCATCGTTCAAGATCTAAAGACAGACATTTCGGGCAAACAGATGATATCCTACGGGAAAATCATGAAAAGTTTCGGGTGAAATCGCGTGATTCAAAATATGTGTACTGGGTTTTTGCCCGAATTTTCGTGTGTAACTGCCCGAAAAGATTCAGTCGGCCTGAATTTAGGAGGGGGGGGGGGGGGGTCAATTGACCCCCCTAACCCCACGCCTCCTACACCTCTGCACACACACACATCTCCAAAGAATGTCATGGAAACGGACAATAATAGTAATAATAATAGAGAGGATTATGAGTAAAATGAATGAAGTAAATTATTTTACAAATTTGACATTTGATTAAAACGACAAAAATATTTAAAATTCGGAAGATAATTGTTCATTTCTTATCCTTTCAAAATAGAATTTATAGAAAATTCATGTAATCTTCATTGCCATTATTCGAGTGTTCCAATTTCGTTTATATAATAATGTAGTTCTTTTCACAACTCTTACTCTTCCTCACTCAAAATTGGTACCTTTAACGTTTTTAGTTATAGAGAAATTCAAGGTAATTGTGACTCGCATCAGGTACAAGACTGGTGAAAAGACTCGAACAAAGGTGAAAAAAGGGTGACTTATAAACGGCAGTGGATGATTCATTGGGGGATGGGGGGGGGGGGGGGTTTAAAGGTGCTGAGGCCTCCTTCATGGGAAAAAAAAATTTTTTATATATATATATAAAGTATATTTTACGTGTACAATTTGCTGAAGTCGATAAATGTTTGAGTTTCTTCTAATTGAATTTAACTAAAAACGCATTTGAAGTTTGTATCAAATTATATTATTTAATTTAAAAAATTAAATTCTTCCTCTAAATCCTCTTAAATTTCAAATTTGCCAACAAATTATAATTTGTTTGGTAAAACCGCGCTCCCCCCCCCCCTTCCTCCATGGAGAAATCCTAAATCCACCATTGATAAAGGGGTATATAATAAAGAGTTCAGAAGTATAAGATGAAAATAAATCAGAGATAAAGATTGATAAATTTTACTGCGTATTCCATTATTATTATTTCAATAAATGTGACTCGTCCCGAATCGCTGAATCTATTCCTGATACGAAATATGTAGTATACTGAGGTGTTATATACTGTAATGTACAAATTAGGAAAAAAGTTCGCCTAGAAACAAAATAGTCCTAAAAAAAAATATTACTAGTCAGTAACAGCTCTATTTTTTCTCTTTTTTTTCTCGAAAATTTATCATTTACCAAAAAAAAAAAAAAAAACCACAGAAAAACAAAATATTTCCAATTAGTAATTTCCTCTTGTGTTTGAAGTAGCTGCGGTTCTTTTTGTCGTGTGCGCCTAACACTAAATTGAAAGGGAGCTTTTGTTTGAATATTTATACCTTTGGGAGAGTTCTACTCCACCCATACCAAATTTTAGCTTTATCACATATTTGGAGCAGAATCATCCTTCGACTTGAGAATTAGGTATTAAGACCAATGCAAAATATATTTTTAAGCAAATGGAGTTAATATAGATGCCCACAGAATATATATATATATATATATATATATATATATATATATATATATACACAGTATGTGTGTGTGTGTGTGTGTTGATAAATGTAAGTGTAAATGAAGGAACATTTGTCAGAGGAGTAATACCGGCATATAGATTTATGGGCTTTTGTTAATAAAAACCACGATTCTAATTCTTGATTCTATTTGTGTCTACTGACCGGTAAAAATATTATAATGCTTTGCATGAAATAATTTTTTTTTTTCATTTCTAAATTAATCTCAAACTGGGAAACTAATACAAAAATATTATAAATTTAAACGACATTTAAAGAGCCTAGTTAAAAGTTCATACTTCACTAATAAATATACGAGTCTTAAAACCTGTAATTTATAAATTATTTTGTAAGAAAAATTGGCTTAGTATAGTTTTGTTTTTTTGGGGAAGCGAGATGAAACTCACGTTGGTAAATAATTAACACGATATAATGACAGAATCATAACCTTTTTACCGAAACCATTATATTGTGTAAGTGATATTTAACGCGCAAATACCCTTACCAAGAAATAATTTTTAACGATGCGATCGATCGAAGATATGAAAAAACTGCGTATATGTAACATATAGCTCAAAGAGGTCAGTCAGTCACCTATACGAGAGAATTTGCCCTTGCTTGAGGACGTCTACTGCGACACAAAAACTAGAGCTTAAACCCGGATTACCATTTCAGTGAGGGTGGGGATTTAAAGCGCGCCCTCTGTTGGGGAAAACAGCAAGCATTTTTCAAAATGAAAAAAACATATTAAAGAAGTTGAAAACAAATGTACGAATTATTTTTTCTTTTTTCATTTTGTAACTAATTTAAGGACTTCAAAATGAGATGTATAATTTAGATGACCTTTTCCATTTGGTGAAGACTCATAAGACTCGAGGTGGGGTGGAGGGATTTGTGGTGTTCATATATATATATATATATATATATGTGTGTGTGTGTGTGTGTCAGTGGCGTGCATTCAGGGTAAGCTAGGTAAGCGCCGCCTACCCTAATAAAAAATCTTATTAAAGATATTAAAGACAGTATCGTATTTTGTAGAATAGTCTACAGTACATACCCACTAGCCAGGTGTGAAGTTTATCATTAGCTACTATAATTATATAATATGTACAAATTGTACATATAGTGCGTGTGCTCGCACGCAATACCGCTTACCCTATAAACTAGACGTACCCACCGTACGCCACTGAGTTTTATATATATATATATGTGTGTGTGTGTGTGTGTGTGTTTTCAGCCTGATACTCGCTTGGGCAGCTTCGATCTTTCTGGAATATAAATTCGATCCAATTCTATAATTCCACATTCCTTTCAGGAATGGATTCTAACTCCTATTTCCTCGTTAACCTCGATGCAGTTTCATGCGTTGGTCTCTCTTCACACGAAGGTCAAACTGGTGGCCCCTCCTCTTGGCCTGGCTTGGTGGAGAAGCGAATTGCTCTCTTGCGCTCTCCACCGTACATAACCAGGTACACCCAGCTCATCTGGTACTGTCCTGAGCCAAGCATCTAGTCTTCTTTTGAACACTTCAACTTTGACCCCTGTAACGTTCCTGTTCCTGAAGTCCTTTGGAAGCTGGTTAAAAAGTCTTGGCCCCGTGACAACCAAGCTATTTTCCACCAGTGTTGAAGAGGTCCCTTGTAGGGTCTTTAATTTGGAAACACTACACAATCTGCCTTTCCCATTTTCCAGCGTTGTTTGGATGGTAATTAGGTTTAGTTTGAGGTTTGGTACCAGTTTTTTTATCATTTTTCAGATGCAGATTATGGTATACCTCTCTCTTCTTCTTTCCAGGGAATACAGAGCTAGTTTACGTAGTCTTTCCCAGTAATTGAATTCATTGTAGCCATCAATCTTAGCTGCGAAATGTCCGTGAATTTCTTCTAATTTATTAGTTTCTCCGGAGCAAGTGTAGTTTACGTCACTCTGTGGTGCCTAGTGTAGTTTACGTTCCTCTACAGTCTACATTATCCTAGTGTAGTTTACGTTCTCCTACATTATCCTAGTGTAGTTTGTGTTCCCCAACTTTGTCCGCGTATACCTAATCAAATAAAACGTTAAAACTAACGAAAATATTTCGACTTAACCTAACCAATCATGAATATATATATATATATATATATATATATATATATATATATATATATATATATATATATATATATATATATATATATATATATATATATATATTGACGATTGGTTAGGTTTTAAGTCGTAATATTTTCGTTAGTTTTAACGTTTTATTTGATGGATTCATTCCAAAAATGTCTCTCTAAAGATCCTGTGTAGTTTACGTTCCCCAATTTGACCTAGTGTAGTTTGTGTCCCCTTTTGAGTCAGGGGGACGTAAACTACACCTGCTCCGCTTCTTCCTTTTATATGGGGACGTCAAGACTGAGCAGTATTCAAGTTTTGGTATGATCAGTGTTTTCAACAGGGGAATCATTGTTGTCTTGTTCCTTCTTTTGAACGTTTTTTGTACCTGTCCCACGACTTATTTTGCTTTGCTTATCGCCATCTGATTTTGTGTCTCGAATTTCGCATCATTGGTCATTATAACCCCCAAATCTATCCAGTAGCAGATTATAATGGGGGCAAAGGGGACGTTTGCCCCCGGCCCCAGATACTGACCGACCTCAAGAAACTATGTAAACGCTATAATCTACTGTTGAAATAATTGGTCGACCGTGAGGAAGAAAAAAAAATTCTAGATTCCACTTCTACAAAACCTAGTTTAGTACCCCATTTATGTGAACAAAGTATACATTTTCTCTAATCACATCTTTGCTTTTGTTTCGTTTTCTGTTGATCGATCCCAGTCAGCTGATCACATCACTCATGTACTTATGATGTATCAGGTAAAGAATTGTTTTTCTAGTGACACCGGCCCGAAAATATTCATTGCCCCCCCCTAACAATGCTTAATCCGGCCCTGAATCTATCGCTTTCGTGCTTCTCTGAATTTCCTTTCTATCTGGAGCATAATATGCTGTCTGTTAAGTTCCTCATTTCTACCATATCTCAAGAGCTGAAATTTCTTGGTGTTAAATGTCATGTTCTCTTCTGACCATTTGTGTATTTTGTTCGTGTCATTCTGCAAGGCCTCCACCTCTTTTGCATCGCTGATTTTTCTGCTGATCTTTGTATCGTCTGCAAAGGATGTTACTATACTGTTGCTGTTTACTTCACTATGTATGTCTGGTAGCATGATAATGAATAGGAGTGGGGCCAATACTGTTCCTTGTGGTACTGAGCTGCGTACTTCCAATTCTGATAATGATATACCTTGAATTTTTACGACCTGTAGACGCTCTCTGAGGAAGTTGTAGATCCATTTTTCAACTTTGCCTGTTATTCCCATATGTTTCATTTTATGTGCTATTATACCATGATCACATTTGTTGAAAGTTTTAGCAAAATCCTTGTATATGACATCGTAGTTTTCATTGCCTTCTAGTCCAATTAGGATATTGTTATAGTGCTCTATAAGTTGTGATAGGTATGATCTTCCTGATCGGAATCCGTGCTGATTTTCGTTGAATCTTTCCAATGTCTCCAAAAAATCATAGATTTTCTCTCTAACTATTCTCTCAAATACTTTGGTGAGGTGGGACGTCAATGACACTGGTTTATAGTTCTTTGCTTGAAATCTATCCTCTCCTTTCTATATCGGGACAATGTTTTCTCTTTTCAAGATGCTCGGTATTTAACCAGAGTATAGGGATCGTCTCCATATCCAGTTTAAGGGTGTAGCTTTTTCATTTTTACAGTTTTTAATCAATAATTCGTTTCACTTGTCCAGACCCGCAACTGAATGGGATTTCATTTGTCCTATAACTCGCGCTACATCTTCTGGGGTAAAATCAAAATCTGTTCATCATTTCCTTAAGGGAGCGATAGTGGCGCGCGTTTATAAATTACACACTAATTTTATTCTTTTTTCATTAAAAACATATTTTTTCGGAAATTACCCCCAAGAATTACTGAGCCCACGTAAATATAAAAGGTTATACTGTATATGTATTTATTATTATACAAATAAAGGTTTTGGAACAGTGGCTAATCGTAATATAACTGCAAAATAGCAAAAGTATTCCAGTTCAGCTATTAACTGGCATACCTAATAAAATTACGAGTAAGAATGGTCATACACCTTTTAACTCAAAAAAGTTTCATATTTCTCAAGGTCGTTCTGCACTTAAATCCAATACCTTAATACACATACCATTTAGGGCTAAGAAGGCCATATACGAGTGAGCCAGCTATGGACCGCGGAAACTATCGACTTATTAGCCTGAACAACCCGTTTGATTGTACGTATTACTTTTTTAAAGAAATATTTATAAACTATGATTTACTGTACTACGTTAACTTAAGGGCTGCGTCGTGGCCACGTCGCAACACCGTTTCCAGTTTGATCAGCGGGATTAAGCGACGATGGGTCTATGCAGTCGTCGGATGGGTGACCGTTCTCCTCTACGCTCAGATCATGTAGCGGCCCTTAGATGACTCAGATCGCACGTAAAGCTATAGGTCCTGCCTGTCATACGACTTTTTCCATTATGAAAAGTTAATTCCGAAACATTAATGTTATGTTTGCGTAACCCTTTCGCCGCGTCATTTGGATATTTCGAATCAGATATCCGAATTACTCAGCGAAAGGGTTAATACCTATTTTAATTTTCTTTCTTTCGCTTTCTTTAAAAGCAACAGTATAAAAATAAAATAATTTAATGGTTCAAACTATCAAGTAGAGTAATTTCAGCAGTTAATTCCGGACGCATTATTCCTAAGACGGCAGTTCTTGGTAAATGTTTTCCCATCTCTGACTGAATGAACACTTATCACACGATGTTCGCGATACTGAATTAATGCAAAGGAATTGAGAGATACTCCGAAGGTTGAATTAGTTTAAATTTCGAAGCAACTGTCGCGAGAAAAAGTGTAAAAGACCCAGAATAATGAAAGTTACACGTAGAGACGAGATAACGACGCGGAAGTTTTTTATTGGCTAATAAATAATTATGAGGACAGCTGATCATTGTAAGGGCTCCTGGAATCTGAAATATGTATCGATTTTAATGAGGAACAACGAAAAGTAGAGCCATGAATTGTAAAAATACATCCAAAAATGGTTACAGGTTACACTAATTGCCTGGAGATAGCGAGACAGAAATTACAAAAAAAAAAATGAGAAAACGAACAGAGCTCCTAAAATTAATTGAAAACAAAGGCGGTTTGCGGTTAACACTATCGGCTAATTAAAAATAAATTCAGCAAATATAATCATACAATCATTAGTGTTACCAATTACTTTACCACTTTTAATGGAAATTTTAAGCCATTTTTTTTTTTGGTGAAATTGCCTTACCATAGTCGTCACACCAAAGGAAAAATTCAAAGTTAACTACAGTTCAATATTTAAGGATTTTTAAAAAGCACCAATATCGTATATGTTTACTTTTAAATGTATTATTGTCAACTTGTATGACGTATAAATGAATAATTTTATTGTAGGCCTATACTTCCGATGGTCGTTTTAATAAAGCATAGGCCGATGCGGTACATGATATCAAACAGCAACACACCGAAATCAATTCGGATCGTTTATGCAAATTCGTTTTACGGTGATGAAATTCTGCTCGAGCTACAATTGTTACTTACTATAGTAATCACTGGTGAACATTCAAGTAAGCTCTCACAATAAATCTTTCGCCACTTTAAGAGAATTACACTTAACTAAAAAAAATTTCAATGTTTCAATGTGAAGCTGGCTTCATATGACAAGGGGTCTGCAGTTCAACGTGGACTTCGAGCCACGGGTCACTACATTTTGATGGAAAGGATGGTCAGAATTCTAACTATTACCCAGACCAACGTGGCTAACCGTTGATTTACAGGGAAACACGAGTTCTAGCCATGCCCACGACGTAATCACAGATTACTTTCATAAAGCTTTGACGAAGTACATAAAACCGAATGCTTCATTCGCGACTGTAGCATTCATTTTATAAAAGTAACATCTAGACGACTTATTTTTCCACAAGAAGGGGGTTGGGGGTAGGCATGAATTCTGAATGTCACCTGAGCCCCAGGAATCACAGAGTAGATGATCGGACCAACTCCAATCACGGGAGTGGTGGGAATCGAATCTGGGCCTTCGCAGCCTTCAGGAGTCAAATAGCGCGAAATTCAATCTTACATCTGCATGACGATTTAAGCGTTGAAGGAGGAGTCAAATTTTAATAAAATTAATTACATTATTGTACATTTGGACACGAAGCCACTCAAACCTATGGAGGTTATCTAAGTCAGTTAAATGGTGTATATCTGTATTTGGGTAGAATTTTGAAAACCATTAATTTCAAGTCAAGTACCCTTAAACTATTTACAAAACTATGGTACATATACTTGGGTTACCTAAAATATATTTTACACAATTTACAACCAATCTCTTCAAACTTGTCGAATTAAGGGTAGTTTCTTTCCTAGAAGAAACTCCTAATTCTTATACCATAACTTCATAAGTTTACCTTACATATAAACCTTATCTAAAAACCAATTTTCATTCTCCACGGGAGAGGCACAAAAACGTTCAAATCCATTACATATACCAGGATACATAAGGATTACCACCAGGAATAATGTACCACATCAATCTCAAGGATCTAGTGTTACCTTTAATCTTTTCATGCCCGTTTTATCTTGAAATGATTATCAAAAATATTTCTTATATTATTCTCCATAAGGATTAAAATCGCGTAAAATTTTATGGTCGCATTTACGGCCATACTGCAGGAAGAGAGTTAATGACAAGGTTGAGGGTATACCTCTAGTTCATTGTCAGGTGAGATCAACGTGTCGGTTTACACACCTTATACTGCGTTAACTTCGGAGAATGAACTTCCTTACACAGTATCGACCGTTTTTAATAGTGAGGATGCTAATGAAACTCGGAACCCTTCAAGGCTGCATCTTTATTTACAAAAAAGTCCAAGAATGTTTTCCCATTTAATTAAAAAAGGTTAAAGTAACAGCAAAAAAGCTCATTCGCCCACAATGTGGGGGTGTGTCTATGTCCCAAGGGTCACCTTTAGTCCGAGCAATGACAGGGTAAACGGTCAATTCAACTCAGTACCAGCAGGCAGGAGCGAACCAAAGCTTCACATCTGCGTTCGCTACCTTAATCACTGAACTACCGAGCGTCCACGATTAATTTATGGATAATAAAAATTAAAAGGTTTAGTGGCCAGTTGTAATTCTTTGTAATGTAAAATATCGAAGCTTTCTAATTCATATTTGTACATTTCTTGGGTTTCCCCTTTATTTATATTTTCTTTAACGTTACGGATACAAATAACTCAATATCATATGAAAATACTCAAAAAAACCAGGTACATTTTCTTCCAGAGCGCCTCACGGATCGACCGGTTAGGGCGCCGCCTGGCTGAGTTGTAGGTTCGAACCCCACTGCTGCCTAGAACTGGGCGGTTGTCCTTTCTGTATCTTACGTCACGACAAAGCAGCTGCCTGCCACCCCCTTTTAATTGACTCGGGGCTAAGGTAGGCCAGGCTCGGACCCTTACCCCCACTTCCTTGGGAGATATGGGACATGGATGTCACTTTTACTTTTGCTTCCTCCAAACTAGTTCTAGGAACCCGTAAGCTTCCACCATCTTAAGTAAGAAAAGGAGTTTCTTATCACTAAAGAATTTCTAAGACCTAACTCAGATTTATTAGTCACTCGCATGTCTAAAACATGGGGCATGCCACTCCATTCAAGGAACTTTTTCGTGGCAAAATTTGACAAGTTTTCCGAGGAATTCTTCCAGCTTGGATTCACTCCCAGATTCATTTTCAAAAGTGAATGTCCACTGGTCGTACAGGTCTAGGTCGCACTCGCTCTCAGCGTCATCAATATCTGAGTAAATAAAATTCACTACTGTCACAACTAAATTATATTAATGAAATTAGATTTTAAATTTAAGTTTTGAAACCAAGCATTAAGAAGTAATAACGAGATAAAATACGATACATTCATCAACAGCAACCGCGTTTTAACACGAGTGACTTGATAATTTAAGTCCAAAAGTAAAGTTAGTACACACTTAACGAAATAAAGCCACAACAAGAAATGAATTTGCTAGAAGCACAGGCTTTCAGCCTATACTAAGGTTTTCATGTAAGGTCTTTTCCTAATCCTCACTTCCGGTCCAATTCGCCTTATAAACTTACCATTTCTTCTTCTATCCCTCTTCACTCGTACCTGATGAAGACCTTAAAATAGACCGAAAGATTGTTTCAAATAAATCCATTTTGTATTAAGGCTTTATAACCTTAATTCAACTTCATGTAATTGAGAATATGCACCTAATGTTAGTCTGCAATTCGTTAAACTCGTACATTCAATCCCGAATAATGGTAGAAGATTGAGCATTTATGCCAACAAGTAGTCACTCCAAGTTCCACAAAAGCAAAATATCGTAACATCAGTACACCAAAACTATTAATTCAATTAAAATGAACTGGGTGAAGATGTTGTTCAATGAACTATTACACTACACATGAAAAAGATTTAAACTACTCCAAGTCACGGTCCTGGAGAAGAGTTGTTTATTATTATTAAAAAAACTTTATTCAAAGTTTAGGAATTAATTACTTAACTTGAATTAAACAGTTAATAGGTATCTTCCATATTCTATTCCTACTACTAATGCAAAAAACTTTATTTGTCCTAATGCTATCCACAACACAGAGGAGTTTTTCAGAAGGCATCGTCGCCATCCAACTCCTGACTCACTCGGGTTAAATGTGAAAACCTATCCAATTCTAATTCTTCTCGCTCTTTCTGGCATCCAGCTAAGAACCCCTTCAACAACTTTATTTCCTCTCCTTTCCCTCCTCTTTTCCATTCCGACGGCTCAGTTGCCGTCTCTTCTCCTGATAAAGCTGAACTCGCTGCTCAAACTTTCGCTTACAACTCAACCCTGGACAATTCCGGTGGTGTTCCTCGATCTCCTTCCTCCTCTGACCTTATTATGTCAGAAATTAGAATCTCTTCTAAAGATGTTTTTTTCTGCCCTATCTGGGTTCAACTCTAGGAAGGCGTACGGTCCTGATGGTGTTCCTCCTGTTGTTCTTAAGAACTGCGCTTCTGTGTTAACACCCTACCTAGGCTAACTCTTTCGTCTTTGTCTCTCATCTGGTACTTTTCCTTACTGCTGGAAGTTCGCTTTCATTTAGCCTGTCCCAAAGAAGGGTGACAGCTCTCAACCCTCTAGCTATCGTCCAATTGCTTTGATTTCTTGCCTCTAAAGTTTTTGAATCTATCCTTAAAAGGAAGGTTCTTAATTAAACAAATCTCTTCTCACAATCTTCTTTCAGATCGTCAGTATGGGTTCTGCACGGGAGGCTCTACTGGTGATCATCTTGCATATCTCTCTGACTCTTGGTCATCCTCCTTTCGGGATTTCGGCAAAACTTTTGCTGTTGTGCTTGACATATCAAAAGCTTTTGATGAGTCCGGCACAAATCTTCAATTTCCAAACTGCCCTCCTTCGGTTTCTATCCGTCTATCTGCGCCTTCATCTCTCATTTTCTTTCTGGACGATCTACAGCTGCGGTTGTAAATAACCACCGTTCTTCTCCTAAAGCTATCAACAGTGGTGTTCCTCAGGGTTCTGTCCTGTCACCCACTCTTTTCCTTTTATTTATTAATGATCTTTTAATTCGCACTTCCTGTCCTATTCACTCCTATGCTGATGGTTCCACTCTTCACTTCTCCACCCGCTTCCCAAAGCGTCCCTTATAACAGTCAATCTAGGATTTGCGTAGGACGACTATGGTGCACCTGACCTCTGATCTTTCTGCTATATCTGATTGGGGCTTTTTTACAATTCTATCACTATTCATTCTCTCCAAATTTGACCACACCAACGTATCATACTTTCTTCTATTCTCACACTAACTTTTTCACTTCACACCTTAACCAACCATCCTCATTTCTCATACGGTTAATCCGTTTAACACCAATCATGTTTCTTAAATTTTATTCACATCAACTGCTCTTAGTTTTGACAACAAACTCTCGTGCCAAACAAAACATCTCGTATCCGCACATCAATGTTGGTACCAATGCAACTATACGCAAACCTCTTGTTGAACGTACACTATTTCTTTCGGAGAAAAATAATAAAAAAAAATATTTTAGTAGTACTTTTCCCAATATCAGATTCTTCGAGTAGTCTTTTAGGCTACGATGTTCTCCAAGGATTAGAGATATTTCATTTACAAATCTCTTCTTAAAAACTTGAAGAATGGCAAAAAATAATGTTTTTCACTGTTTAACCTCTTTCGTAACATCTGAAGTCGTATATCGGAGGGAACCCACAGCTTTTCGTAGGATCCGAGCCGCTACTTCTCGAACGACGAAGACCCGGAGAGGGATTTTAATCGCTCAAATCCGAGGTCCGAGCCGAGACTCGAACCCAGTACCTTCGGACTAAAGCTCAGCGCTTTTTAAGGAATGTTAACTAATAATGATGGAATATGTCAAACATTCTACTCCTTTTTCTCACTTCCATATAACCAAGAAAAGTGGTTTCGAAGTTACAAAAATATTTAAGACTATTTCAACTCCATTGCAAGAACTGCGACGTACTTGGAGTAAAGACGTAACCTCTTGATTTCCTCGCATCTTCCGAAGCCATTATCCTGATGAAACAAATTTTATCCGGATAATTTTCTTTGAACCAATTCAAATCACTCCTTCGTCTGGTGTCGCTAACTATCCAAATTGGATAGTCAGAAGCTGCAACAAAGAAAAATTTATAATTTTTTAAACGAGTGACGAATACTAAAAATACTTTAAAGTCTCGCTAAACAATAAATGCTAAATATATCCTTTGGTACATTAATTAAAATTTAAATTTTTGGTTTATATGTTATAGGTATTTTTTAATATTTTACTGCAAATATCATGCACAAATATCGCTATAAAGGAGTGTACTGTAACAAAATTTCTTGGTGTAATGTTAGATAAGAATTTGAAATGGAGTGATCATGTAAATTATATCACGAAAAAGATTTCCAAGGAGCGTTGCTATAATGTTTAAACTTAGAAATGTAGTCCCTAAACAGGTTTTATTGACTCTATCATACTCTTGTTCTTCCTTATATTACGTACTGCACCCTTGTTTGGGGAAACTCCGCTAGCAACGCATTAAACAGTATCTGTCATCCAAAAAAGAGCAGTAAGGTTATTATCTGATGCCGATTTCCTTGATGACACTGGTGCATTATTTAAAGAGCTAAACCTACTAAAGCTCAATAATGTAATCAAACTGGCATATTTTAATTTTATTTACGAGTGTAAGAACAAAATCATTAATTTACAATGGGTAAATAGATATATTGTAACTCAAGAAATCCACTCGTATCAGACCAGAAATAGATCAAAACTTATTATACATCAATTTGGATTGTCTTCATCTCAAAAACTACCCATTTTCATTGGATTGAACTATACTGTACGTACGTAGAATGACTTAAATGCCGATATAAAAATATATGGAGTGTAAATTTGTTTAAAACCAAGTTGAAATCCCGATTAATAATGGCATACCAACAAAAACCTAGGATTAATGTCCATTGCTATTGTTTATTAATTTCTCGTGTGTAATCTAGTATTAAAAACACATTTCTTGGGATTGTTCAGTTCTTATCTCTCACGTATAATATTGGTTTCTTTATATGGTATTGGTATAATGCCTTCAATGGTGACCTCGCATTTCTTATGTCAGTAGTAATAATTTAAGATTAATACATACTTTAACTATTAATAATATTTATTTACTTATTTATTTATTATTAATTAACAACAACTAGCTGTTGATTTTTAATAAGAGCCCAGTAAAGCCTAAAGCTTAAAGCCAAATAAAATAAAATAAATAGTCGAGCTTCACAATTATTCATGTCATTGTAAACCTTAATGCAAACATGTATTAAAAGTTAAGAAAAAATAGGAAATATAAAACAAATTCAACAAAAGTGAAATAAAAATTAAAACCATAAGTCCTCAACCGCAATGCAATGCAAACAAACAAACATATACACGAGTGTACACCTTGGTTAATCATGGATTTACTTCTGCCTGAATTGTTCATTCTGACGAAGGTTACACTTGTTGCTCCACCTTAGACCTACAGCTTAACGTGGAATCTGAACCACAACCCAGCACGGGTGATAAAAAAATTACGAGTCCTCGCCTAGACTCGATCTCATGACCTCCCGATAAGCAGCCCAGCGAGCAGCCCAGCGAGCAGCCCAGCGAGCAGCCCAGCGAGCAGCCCAGCGAGCAGCCCAGGATACCCATTTATCTACCAAACAATTTATTGTATGGAAGGACGAACAGCTGGGTTTGCTGCGCGCCAACTGCCGTCACGGATATCAAACCCGGGGCTGATGAACTCGTAGTCAGCGATGTTAACCATTACGCCACCGAGGCGCATGAAAATAAATAAATAAATAATAAATAAATAAATAAAATCGGGTCATCAAAAAAAAAACCGCTCTAATTTGAATTGCTGATATTTAAAGTATTTCAAATACAACACTGGTTCTGGTATCACAAGAACAATGAAGCATGGGAGATTGTATTCATGTAAAAACATTTTCAATGTGATCTCTGTGCATCCAACACCATTTGCAAACGCCTACCGAAACTTTCCATAACCGAGCTAATGTTTCATCAGTAATGCTCCCCACAGCCGTAATTTCTGCTTTTAATTGTCCGACCATATGTGGATTATTCCTGCACACATTGTCCTTAACGAATCCCTATAAGAAATAACAACATGGATTCAAATCTGGTGAGTATGGCGGCCAGGACCATCCAAATCAAAAGCGTCCAGGATAGCGATTCGAGATAACCCTAATCATGAAAATGTTCACTAAGGAAATCAAGAATGGCATTTGCCGTACGTGGTCTTGCAAATGGTGTTGGATGCATATTGAAGATGTTTTCACATGAATAAAATCTCTCATACTTCTTGTTGTTGTAACACCAGAACCAGTGTTGTAATTGAAATACTTTAATAAATATCAGCAATTCAAATTAGAGGGTCTTTTTTTGATGACCCGATATATATATATATATATATATATATATATATATATTATATATATATATATATATGTCACAAATCGAAATTCTCCTACATAGGGCAGAAACCAATGCCCTGAGAGGGCACCCTCGCAAATCGTGAATATGTACATTAACTGCAATGACCACGCAGTATATAATGTATAGAAACGACGTAAGTATAGAGGAGCGTTCTGCACACGAGGAAGAGAAATAACGAACAAATGTGCAGAACGCTCCTCTATACTTACGTCGTTTCTATACATTAATATACTGCGTGGTCATTGCAGTTAAATGTACATATTCACGATTTACGAGGGTGCCCTCTCAGGGCATTGGTTTCTGCCCTATGTAGGAGAATTTCGACTTATGACTGATCGAGGCCCGTGGTGTAATGGATAGCGCATTTGACCAGCAATCGGAAGATCCTGGGTTCGATTCCTGGACGGTTCACCTCATTTTTCATTTGTTCGTTATTTCTCTTCCTCGTGTGCAGAACGCTCCTCTATACTTACGTCGTTTCTATATATATATATATATAAGGGGGTTCTAAGCTCGTACTCTTGAGTGCTCTTTGTGCTCGTTTGTACGTGCTTGTTCCTGGAGGCTTCACGTGCGCCCTCCCGGCCCTAGCACCCAAGGATGATGGGGCTCGACCCTGCAGTCCTTGTCATCCTTTGGTCTTTTTCCACTTCGACTGTCCCCTCTACCCTTTCTTTTTCCTCTGTCTTTCCTCTCACTTTTTCTTGTTTTTCCGCCGAGATATGCCCTTTTAAATAGAGGCGAATCGGTTCTTCCCGAACTTAAAAAAAAAAAATATATATATATATATATAAATATCCCCGCAAGGGGGTTCTAAGCTCGTGCTCTTGAGTGCTCTTTGTGCTCGTTTGTACGTGCTTGGGTCCTGGAGGTTTCACGTGCGCCCCCCGGCCCTAGCACCCAAGGATGATGGGGCTCGACCCTGCAGTCCTTGGTCTTTTTCCACTTCGACTGTCCCCTCCACCCTTTCTTTTTCCTCTGTCTTTCCTCTCACTTTTTCTTTGTTTTTCCGCTGAGATATGCCCTTTTAAATAGAGGCGAATCGGTTTTCCCGAACTTAAAAAAAATATATATTATATATATATATATACATACAGAGAGACATGTAAGAAGTAAATAGACAGCCCAGATTTTGCTGTAACAATTTTATTTTAAAATTAGAGTACCAATAAATTTGTGAACAATTAAGGTTTAGCTATTAATACTTTGTTGACATTCCTTTAGCTGCTTTAAGAGCAGCAACTCGCCTAGGCATAGAATTAATGAGTTCTGAAATTGTAGCTTGAGGTATTTCTAACCATGTTTGGCGTAAAAGATTCAACAATTCTGATCGTGTTGCTGGTTTTTTGGGCTTTTTACGTAGTCTTGTCTAGTATTGCCCACACGTGTTCTATGGAGTTCATGTCAGGGGACTGACTCGGCCAAGGAAGTCGTTTGATACCATTTCGCTCCTCCCATTCTTTCGTCTTTTTTTGCAGTGTGACATGGGGCTCCATCTTCCATGAACAGGCAGCTGTCTTTTTCAATTTGACCACTTGAGAATATTGGCATAAGTCCTTCTTCAAGGGTAGAAATGTAGGAAACGAATATTAGTCATAATAATGGCAAAAAAATTTGGATGCATACATTTTACCATAAAATTAAGGGTGTCTATTTACTTCTTGCATGCCTCAGTATACTGGTGCAGGGGTGTGGCAACCTCACCGCCCGCCGAAGCTAACTCCGCATCTCCTGCGTTACAAGAGAGAAAGGATTGGGCTGGACTCATCCTTGCCACTTTCTTCTCATACTGAGCACAAGTAGCCTTGGATCTTATACAGGCTGTTTCTGACCTATTTTAAGCATACCTACATTTCTAGTGCACTAATAAGACTAAAACAAGCTACCTATTTTAATAGTCAACCACAATATAATGAAGGAAGGATGTTGAATGGTAACTTACAGTAGAAAATTTAGTAAAACGAAATTTTCATTACAAACCATTATACATCTTCAGAGCTGCTCTTATAAAATAACCATGGTCTTTAGAACGAATTTCTTCACTCCATGAAATCATTTCCTTTCGATATTTTTCTTTATAACTTGAAGAAGAAAATAGTTCCTCCTTATTCAAATTATGGTTTAGGGCAAATTCACATTTAATGGGACCGGACAGCCTAATGATAATAGAAACACGACTCTGTAACCTGCAAATAAGAACGCAAACTTAAACAGGATTCACAGGTAGGCTGTTGGCTGTTAAAACATTTAATACGCTGGCACAATTTCTACTAGTACTCTTGGTCACCTCTGTGGTATGCTTACTTCAGTACCATACTAGTACCTAGAAAATAATGACATACTGTATTTAAATTGCAGTACCAGTACCATAATAAAATTACAAACTCCAATAGAAGTAACCAATTTCTGCTCCAAATTAATTCCCAAAAGAAATATATATTTTATGATGTGCAAAATCACTAATTGAACCTACTTTTTAGTTAATCTATCCGCTATCGCATAACTCTTTAAAAATATCAAAGCACTGTTAATTAAAGTGATTTATGGTAAATAACAATTTAAATTTGTTTCAGTGTACACGACCTAGTATGAAATGAAAACTCTGGAATGTTCTTTCAGGAGGTTTATGAAAAATATGGTATACTATTTACGATCCCACTGGACTAAGGTAAATGCAATTAATTTCAACCTTACATTCCTGTTTGATACAAACAATGAAATTAAAAACAATTTTAAATATACAGCCTGAAATAGTCTCAAAATTACTAAATAAAATAAAAATGTTGGTAGTTTACCAAAGGCTATGCCTGTTGAATGACAATCTCTCAGGTTTAAAAGTGATGAGAGGCAGATTTTCAGGGGAAACCTCGTGAACAGCTGCGATTGTTTGTACAGTTGTAGTGTTATGGAGTAAAACATTCAGTATGTATTTGGAGCGTTAGTTATTTTAGGCAAGGACAACCTAAAGGGGCCCTGGTGGCTTTGAGTTATCCCTCAGTCCCACTTCTGAAATTTTAAAACTACCATTTTAAAACTGCTATTGTGCTACACATATCAAGAGCTTTTGAGAGAGTCTGACACAAAACCCTAATTTCCAAACTGCCCTCCTTCAGTTTATATCCTTCTATCTGTGCCTTCATCTCTGATTCCCTTTCTGGACAATCTATAGCCGTAGTTGTAGATGGCCACCGTTCTTCTCCAAAAACTATTAATAGTGGTGTTCCTTAGCCCTTAGGATTCTGTCCTGTCACCCACTCTCTTCCTTTTATTTATTAATGATCTTTTAATTCACACTTCCTGTCCTATCCACTCCTGTGCTGATGATTCTGGACACCCTTCACTTCTCCAACTGTTTCACGAAGCCCCCCCACTCTCAACAGTCACTCAATGCTTTGCATGAGACAGTTATGGTGCACCTGATCTCTGATCTTTCTACTAATCTCTGATTAGGGCAAAGAAAACCTTGTGGCTTTCAATGCTTCAAAAACTCAGTTCCTTCATCTGTCTACTCATCACAATCTTCCACACAACTATCCCCTTATTTTCAACAGTACAAAACTCAATTCTTCCTCTTAACATTTTTGGCATTTCCTTTTCTTGTGATCTTTCCTATACTCTCTAAAACAGCTTCTAAGTGTGCTGCACCAGTTCCACAGTTTCTTCACCCTCACTCAGTTGCTCTTTCTTTACAGGGGTCTTTGTCTGCCCATGTATGGAGTATTGTTTTCGTGTGTGGGGTGGCTCAACCCACACAGCTCTAGTTGACTGGGTGGAATCAAAGGCTTTCCATCTCATCAATTCCCTGCCTCCTACTGACTGTCTCCAATCCCTCTCTCTTTGCCACAATGTTGCCTCACTCTCTCTTTCTATGACCTCCAGTCTTTCAAATGCAGAGTGTCCAGGCATCTTGAAAACTTTGGATCTTGCATTGGGCTCTCTTCTTCTTCTAGAGGGGGAGAGGGTTGTAGTTATTTGCCCTTGGCCCCTCCTTCCTGCGTATAAAAAAATAAATAACAGGATAAATTATGTTTAAAAATACCACTAATATTAAGCATGTACTTTTTTTTATTTACTCGTACGGGTATCCCCCATTTAGAGCACTTTCTATTAGTGCATTTTTGTTTTAAAGCAGTTTTTATTTTAGGTACTTCCCTCTTTTAGAGTGGAGGCAAAATTTTGATTTAGCAGTTTGTCATGGTTTAAAAATAGAAAATGGGAGTCTCCAATGCAACTATGCAGTGTGCATGCATGAGATGCATCCAACCACATGCTCAGTCTGTTTATCTCATGATTGCCTGGTGGAAGCATCATTCTATGCAAATACAGGTACTGTCTGTGCTTATTTGAAAGTAAACTGTACAGAATTACAGTGCTATGCTAGGAATTAGAGACTATGAAAGTGGCTTCAAGGGAAGATGATGAAGAAGACCAAGACACTGAAAAACCTACCATTTATCAAATCACAACAAAAAAACTAGGGAAGGTGTTCAGTGCACTTCATGAAGTCCAGTCAATGATTCAAGATATGGACCCCATGGTAAATTCGAGTTCAGGTGTTTGCAAGGACTTGAATCATTCAAATGAATGCTACAGAGCAATTTACAAGGAAAGACAGAAGGCTGCTACCCAGACTTGGTTGGTGCAAGTTGTTCAATTTTATGGCTGCTCCAGCTCCTTCTACAGCTTCTCAGAACCCTATTGTCAGCCAGGTGGACAGCTACCTTGACCAGCCCCGCATTGATGAGGACTGCAAACCCCTGACAAGGTGGAGGGACAATGTACATCTGTATCCAACATATCTGTTCTTGCTGCCAAGCATCTTTGCATCCCTGCCTCCAGTGCACTGGTGGAGTACTTATTCAGTATATTCAGTATTGTAATGATCATTACAATGATAATGAAGTGCTTGTAATGATAATGTAATGATAATGAAAAAAAATGCTGTAATGGTAATGACTAATGAAAAATTTCTGGTAATGATAATGATAAACCTTGTAATGACCCCATGTCTGGTACAGATACTCTCCACTATCCTCCCTCCAACAATTAACTCCCCAACAAACTCACCATAAATGCCACCTTCAACAAGCAAGAGTCTCCCATGTCATTGGCGAGTGTTACCTTAATTTTATTAGTATTTGTGTATTTAAAAATAATTTCCGTCACTTTTCCTATCAGTATGCTCTCAATTTTAGGTTTATTTAATGCTTTATATACTTTTTTTAATGTCTGAGTTTCTAAGTTATATCATAAAACATGATTTAAAAGTTTCTGTTCAGAAAATTTTTGGTCAGGAATGCATCCCTGCTAACTACATGTATTCCTATGGAAAAATGCTTTATGCTAAGAGCATTTTTGTTTAAGACACCATTTTTCAGGAATGCATTAGCTGCTCTAAATGAGGGATGCCTGTACTTTAATATGTTAGAATCTGTTTCCAATAAAGAATGTAATTTTAATTCTTAAAAATCAAATCTGATTTAGAGGCCTGCAGGCCTACTATATCCTACCTTTTCTGCAGCTGTTCAGTTATAAAATCTTTTCCCGATTTCCGTTTTCCACTGAATAACAAAATAATAGTTGGATTGCTTGAATGCATGGTTTCCATTCATGAACCAGTTTCTCCTCTTTAATTCTGTAAAGCCAAAAAGTAAAACAATAAAATTAGTACAGTAAATTAAGAATTAAATGTAGTTATAGGTCTTGAACTAAGATGTAACTAAAGAATATCAGCTAAAAGAAGCCAATAGATCTGACTGACTTTTTTTTTTTATGCAGGAAGGAGGGGCCAAACGCGAATGCCCGCAAAATCGCCCCTCCCATTGAAGAAGAGAGCCAAAATCAAGATCCAAGGTTTTCAAAAAGCCTGGACACTCTGCATTCAAAGATTGGTCATAGACAGGGGGAAAGATGAGGACGACTGAAGAAGATTGTTCCGGAGTCAACTGGTTGAATAGATGAAAGAGTGAAAATACTGATTAACCCTTACATTAGAGAGTTGGACAGAAAAGGGATGAGAATGTGTCAAAAGTTGAGTACTGCATGCTCTCCTTAAAGGAGGAGGCATGAAGTCAGAGAGTTCAGAAGAGCAGTGTCCATTGTAATAGCAATAGTAAAGAGAGAGTGAGGCAACACTGTAGTGAAGAGAGACATTGAAGTAAGAGGCAGGGAACTGATGAGACAAAAAGCCTTTGATTCCACCTGGTCAAATAGAGCTGTGTGGGTTGAGCCACCCTACACATGAGAAGCATACTTCAGACAGGGGTGGACAAGACTCCAGTACAGAGACAGCAACTGAGTGGAAGTGAAGAAACTACACAGTCAGTACAGCACACCTAACCTCTTACAAGCTGTTTTAGAAAGAGTATATGTGATCTTTCCAAGAAAGATTAAGAGAAAGAAAAGAAAAAAGAATGTTAAAAGAGGAAGGATTGAGTTGTGTATTGTTGAAGGTGAGGGGATAGTTGCGTGGAAGATTGTGATGAGTAGACATATGAATGAACTGAGTTTCTGAGGCACTGAAAGCCTCTGCCCCAAATCAGAGATAACAGAAAGATCAGAGGTCAGGTGTACCATTGCTGTCCCATCCAAAGCATTGAGTGTCTGTTGAGAGGGACACTTTGTGAAGTGGGTGGAGGAGCGAAGAGTGAAATCATTGGCATAGCAGTGGATAGGACAGGAAGTGTGACTTCACAAATCATTAATGAATAAAAGGAAAAGTGTGGGCAACAGGACATAGCCCCGAGAAACACCACTATTAATAGCTTTAGGAGGAGAACAATGGTCATCTACAACCACAGCTGTAGATTGGCCAGAAAGGAAATTAGAGACGAACCCACAGATAGGAGGGCAGTTTAGAAATTAAGGATTTGTGCCAGACTCTATCAAAAGCTTTCAATATATCTAGTGGAATAGAAAAGGTTTCACCAAAATCTTGAAAGGAGGGTAACCAAGAATCAGAGATATGCAAGAAGATCGCTAGTAGAATATTCCTTGCAGAACCCATACTGACAATCTGAAAGAAGATTGTGAGGAGAGATATTTATTAATCTCCCTATTAAAGATAGATTCAAAAATTTTAGAAAGGAAGCAATCAGATGATAGATGGAGGGTTGAGATTAGTCACCTTTCTTTGGGACACACTGAATGAAAGCAAACTTCCAGCAGAAAGAAAAAGTACCAGATGAAAGACAAAGATGAAAGTTTGTCTAGGCAGGGTGTCAGCACAGAAGCACAGTTCTTGAGAACAACAGGAGGGACACCATCAGGACTGTATGCCTTTCTAGAGTTGAGACTGGATATGGAAGAAAAATGTCTTAAGAGATTCTAATTTCAGAATTTCAGACATAATTAAGTCAGAGGGAGGAGGAGATGGATGAACAGATTTTGCACAGTTCCAGGCAGAAATATAAGCTAAGTGAGAGAGTCAGGAGTTTGATGGTGAAGGTACCTTCTGAAAGCCTCCTCTCTATTGCAGAGAGCATTAGAACAAGTAAAGTTAAACAAACAGTTTTTTGTATTAGTATTAAGAATAGAATATGAAATATACACCTCCATGCATGAGAGAATCACTTCCATGATGGGCTCGGTGCACTTAGAGGGGCCCCAGCCATGGAAGCAGTAATCATTCCATGGGAAATCACAGAAGTACTGCCTAAGGGTCTCCCAATCAGCAGTGCCAAAGTCATCTCCTCTTGGGAGAATCTAAGGGCAAAATTGGAGTGATCGGACAAGAAACAAAATTGTGGTTGGAGGAGCCCAACAGAGAAAAAAGTTTGACAGAGTAAGAAGAAGGATGAGTGGTGAGAAATAAATCCAGAATGTTAGGCCTATCTCCAAGGCAATTGGGGATACAATCTGCTCCAAGTCATTCAGGATAGAGAAATTGTAAGCTAGTTCACCAGGGATGTCAGTGAAATGGGAGGAAAGCCAAAGGTGGCAGTGAACACTGAAATCTCCTAAACTGAAGATTTCTGCAAAAGTAGATGGGATATCATGTACAGGCAGTCCCAACTTATGAATGGGTTACATTCCTCAAACCTGTTCATAAGTTGAGCTGTTCATAACTCAGATATAAAGAAATATTATACATTTGCATGAAATTATAGTAAATACCTGTACCTGCTAATGTAATAAATGTTATACAGTGATCCCCCAACCTGCATAAATTCAGAGATAGGACTACCCTTTTTCTCAATCTGCACAAGCTAAGATTCAAAGATAGATCAGCACAAATTTTTAAAAATTGTGGTAAATACTAAAAAATTACTTAACACTTTTTTGTTTATGCAGTATGAAACGTATGATATTGATGCATATGATACTTTAGCATTTGCAGCTGACAGCAACATGCCCAGTAACTCATCTCTTGTACAACTGGCTCATTTATATTGAGTTATCTTTCTCATGCTCCTCTGGAGTATTATGGTACATTATTTTTAGCGATGTTTTTGAAATTTGTTTTTTTTAAAGTTTTTACTATTTATACTTGTTATGTATTATTTTACATGCAATATTATTATTATTATATATACTTATTGTACAATGATTTAAAAGCTTTTCTTCAGGTAAAAGTTATTTTATTCACAATTTTTAAAACTTTTATCCCCCTAACCCCATTTATATTATGGGGAGATGGTTCCAACCTGCACAATTTTGCGCTGCACAAGCTTTTTCAGGAATGGAACCCTCATGCAGGTCAGGGGATCCAGAGCCGGATTTAGACATGTGGAGGCCCTGGGCAGCCTCCATGTGGAGGCCCCCCTACCTTAGGGGAAGACATAATTGAAGTCATCCATAAGATTCATAATATAATTAACATACATACACTTTCAAAACATCGTGCACTCTTGTGTCTGTCCATTCCACTCATTTCTGCAAAAAATGAAAGCCTCGGGTTACTTGGGTATTCCATTATAGTGAGAGTAGGCCTAAAAGAGTAATAAAAACAAAATAATAATCAGTACACAACAAATAGTAATTGGTAAAAGTTTATGTACTACAGTGGTATTGGATGCGCGTGTTTTGTTGATCATCTATCGGGTTTTTCTAGTTTCAGGTTTTTTCTATTTTGATAATGGCTTGTCAATATGTGGAGGCCCCCCAAGATGTGGAGGCCCATGGGCAGCTGCCCACTTTGCCCACTCCTAAATCCGGCCCTGAGGGGATCACTGTACCTAACTGCCCAATAAAAATACAACTTGTGGTAAATAGTTATTTTTGTGCGGTTTGAGGATGGTAGAAGACACAGATAAGAGATGGAGTTATATTCCATTATGTTTCAGCACAAAGCCTTGCTTACACAGAATGATAACATTAGTTAAACACAATATTATCATTCTGTGTGAGCAAGGCTTTGTGCCAAAACATAACGAAATATAACTCTCTCTTATCTGCATCTTCTTCTACCACCATCAAACCACTCATTTGTCTATATGGATAACAGTTATTTTTGTAATGAGCTCTCAGTTACTTAACTCTAGTCTTATACTATTTTGGGCATTGAAAATATGAAAAAGCCTGATAAAACATGAAAACCCCAGGTGGATTGGGTTTTTCAATAAAACCTGGGGTTTTACCAACCCAGGTTTTGTACCTCACTGAAGCCACTATGCTAACTCAACAACAAACTCCAAGTGATGCTAATATCTAGTCACTATATTACATTAAGCATACAATTTGGACAACATGAAGCCACTCAGTCTGATTGAGTTTATCCAAGTCAGATAAGCAGTCTAAAGCTATATTTTACAACAGAAATGGTTTATTAATACAATCTAAGTCTACCCAAGTTATATGATGCATTCCATTAATCACAGATCCAACCTTTGTCTCTATTTTGCCATGTTTAAATTGTAACCCCTTAACTTACTGCCCCATAGAAATAATACTGTTTCAGTCAATACACTTACCTGGTTACTTATTCATGGTTTATGGCTAAGCCAATGCTAGCGTATTTTCACCAAATTAAGCTCTAGTTGCCTAAGCTAGTAGCTGGAACTCAGTGTCCAAAATATGTAAAGTCCTCTACTTTGGCAAAAATAATTAAAATTTTACATTACATTTAAAAATCATGAGGCTACTCTGGCCTACTGATGTTATGCAAGTAAAAATAAATGAGCTAAAGCTATACATTTAGTTACACAATGCAAGAAAACTTGCAAGATATCAGTCAGGAAAAAGATAAGAAGAAACAAAGATCTGTCACCAGGATCTCTTTAGGTTTTAATTTATCACACTATTATCATACAAAGAATCCCAGCTATTTATGACATTCCCCCTCAAAATATACTTCAAAGCACATAGTTTGTAGTGATCTAGACTATTTTCTAAGTAGTGCCTAGAAGCTAGGAATAGAGGGAAAAAAAAAAAAGGGTTTAAAAAATTGCCAACCTTGGGTTTAGACAATTTTGATGCAATTTAGGTTACAACAGAAGTTTCATAAATAGTTTAATGATAATTAACTGACAAAATGATATTTTGTAGGAGATATTTTCAGGGGAATCAAAGTGTAAAATTTTACAAAAATATTTTGTGGCACCATTATAATGACAACAGAAGAAGGAAAAAAACTATTTTCCCTGTAAACCATTATGGGGATTTTTTTTTTTGGTTTGGTGGACTGCTACCGTATCTCCCCACCAAATTTGCTATACAGTAGCACATATAACAGGATATACCTAATTATTAGGTAGAAGTTGCTTAAAATTAATCGAAACCTACAAGAAAATTATTGAATGTCCAGTTAGGTCAACTGTACACTCTTGACAATTGGTTAGGTTAAGTTGTGATATTTTTGTTAGTTTTAATGAAACTATCATGATTTAACATAACCAGGCATTCAATAATTTTCCCATAAGTTGTGATTAATTTTAAGCAACTTTTAACAAATAATTATATCTTGTTATATGTACTATATGAAATTTGCTAGGGAGATAGCAGTCTGCCAAACTGAAAAAATCCCCTTACAATAAGCAGATTAACAAGAGTTGTGTGTGCAAAGGTTGTTCCTTTACACTTCGCGAAACTGTTGTGACATTTTCTGTAGATGAGGATCCAGCCTTTAAATTTTTCTGTGATCATGGGATTTTGTTAAGTGAATTGTTGTGCCCAAAATAGGATAATAAAGGAAATACCTATGGCCATTTGTGCAATTACAACAAAAATAAAAACCCACCTCACTAACAGGTTAAGTTAATGATGGAGGTTAGGTTAGGTTTCATTTGGTTTAATTTACATAAATTATGCATACATGGGATTCATTTTTATATCAGAAATGCATTTCTGGTAGTCTGAGATTGTGCAAATGCTGTAAAACTGAAATCATGTATAACATAGTTTTGGGGCATTTATGCAACCTCAGACTATCAGAAATGCATCTCTAATATAAAAACGAATCTGAGTGCATAATTTATGGAAATTGAACAATTTGTAGTTAGTCTAAACATTTACTGGAAAAAGATCTTGGCATTCTAGTTGGTAGCTAGTGATCTAAAATTTTCTAAGCAGTGCTTAGAGACTAGAAATAAAGCAAATAAAATGTTAGTATTATTAAATGAAGTGGCTCCTTGGCCAGCATGCCAGCCGTGTAGCCTACAGACTACATGGCTGGCATGCCAGTGGCCAAGGAGCTAAAGATAGGGTCATCAACTACATGGCTGGCATAATATATATATATATACACACACACCATATTTTTCGGTGTATAAGACACACCTTTGTATAAGACACCCCTATTTTGAAGGCCTTTTTTCAGGACAAAAATTATGACCAACTGCCTAGTTGTCAGAAAATGTCTAATTTTCTACCAGCGAGGCTGACTTTTGTTAAAGCCCTCCATCAAAAGTATGGTGACATTTTCTTTCACCCATACTCATAAGAAAACAGTATTAAGTATATGGGAGACTATACTATATGTTATGAAACATAAAAGTAAATCATTATGCAATACATACTGTTTTTCTTATTACACTGGTCAACAAAGATTTTTCATCAGAGTAAAATTTGTGGTGGTTGGATATCATTTTTCACGCTGATTCCAAAACTGCATTCAGATTTTTTCTAGCACGTATAGTTTTCAAGATGAAGGCATATATATAACTACACAGATTTAACCATTTTAAATAGGCAAAATACTAATATTTCAACATTTGATTGTGTTTATTTTATTGTGTTTTTTTTAGTTTATTCATCTTATTTATTTCAATTATCTTAATTATACATCTTATGTATTTCAGGTGTGAGCTTTTACATCTAGCAGCATTGTGATTCAGGCAACAACGCCGTGCTTTGTGTGTCAAAAGATCAGATCAGTCGAGTCCAAGAACTTGTGTCAAGTTGGTGTACATTTTTTTTTAATTTATAGTTTGCTCAGGTCAGTCAACATGCCTCAACAATGTAAGAATGACCCCGACAAGTTCTGTTTCGTATGCGGCCAGTTGACAACTAAAACACAGAGACGAAGTATTACAACCGACATTAAGAAAATATACGAACTATACTTTGGTTGCCATCTAGGTGACCAAGATAAACCATGGGCACCACATCAAATATGTTCTGGCTGTTCAAATGGATTACGTGATTGGCTTAACAAAAAGAAAGCTTCAATGCCATTTGCCATACCCATGATATGGAGGGAGCCGAGAGATCATCATGAAGACTGTTATTTTTGTAGTGTGAACTTAATAGGGTTTTCTGCCAAAAACAAACACCAGATTGTATATCCAAACTTGGATTCAGCACGTAGACCAGTAAAACATGACGAAACATTGCCCATTCCAATTCCCCCAAGTGATAGGCTAGTTCTATCATAGATGACATGGAAAGTGATGAAGGTGCAACTGGCGTTTCTGGACCATCTACAGAACCAGAGGAGTACACTTTTGAAGGTAGACATTTAGAGCCTAAAAAGTTAACCCAAGGACAGTTGAATGATCTTGTTAGAGACTTATCGCTGTCTAAAGAGAAATCAGAGCTTCTCGCCTCAAGACTAAAGGAGAACAATTTACTTGAGAACAATGTTCGTATTAGTTACTACCGAAAGCGGAATTTTGAATTAACAGCATTCTTTTCAGTAGACGGTCCTCTCTGTTATTGCCATGACATCAATGGACTATTTACAGCCATATCTCAGACGTATGTGGCATCTGAGTGGCGCCTCTTTACTGATTCGTCACAGAGAAGCCTGAAAGCAGTTCTTTTGCATAATGGTAATATAATGCCATCCATCCCCATTGCCCATTGTGTCCATCTAAAAGAGACATATGACAATATGGATATACTACTTAAGGCAATCAAATATGAGAGTCATCAATGGAATGTTTGTGGAGATCTAAAAGTTAGGAATGCTTATGGGTATGCAGTCAGGATTCACAAAATTTTGTTGTTTCCTTTGCCTGTGGGACAGTCGCGCCACTATAGAACATTACACCAAAAGTGACTGGCCACTTAGGTATACATATGTCCCAGGGATAAGCAATGTCCAGTCTGTCCCTTTAGTGGATCCCCAAAAGATCTATCTGCCACCTCTTCACATTAAACTTGGTTTAATGAAGAATTTTCTTAAAGCAATGGGTAAAGTCAATTCTGAAGGGTTCCAATACCTTTCAAGGAAATTTCCGAAGGTTACTGCAGCAAAATTGAAGGAAGGAATTTTTGGTGGGCCACAAATAAGGGAGGTTTTGAATGACACTGAATTTGAAAAAGTCCTAAGTCTGCTGGAATTGAAGGCTCGGCTGGCGTTCAAATGGATATGTGAAAACTTTCTTGGAAGCAACAAGTCACCTGCGTATAAGGATGGAGTCAAGAACCTCTTTGATGCCTTCAAAGAAATGGAGTGTCGAATGTCGTTAAAAATTCACTTCCTGCACTCCCACTTAGATTTCTTTCCTGAAAACCTTGGTGCAGTGAGTGACGAGCAAGGAGCGCGCTTCCATCAAGATATTCAGATGATGGAGAAGCGCTACCAAGGATATTGGAATGAAAGCATGATGGTGGACCATTGTTGGATGCTGTATCGTGACAATCCAGGCCAAATTTACAAAAGGAAATCACACTCACAGCACTTTTAATAAAATAATGTATATATTCTTTATTTATAAGTACATTGAATAAGGTATATGATGTATTTGTTGTTTAGCATTCCTAAGTGTGATCTATACATCCATAAATTTTCTTATAGCAATATCAAAAACTTAAAAATATCAAAACCAGTGTATCTATATAACTATACATGCTAGAAACAAAATAAAACCAGATTCAGAATCAGCACAACAAATGCATTAAGAAAAGTATGATCATGTTTGTGATGAGAAAAAAGTTTCATTTTGTTGGCCAGTGTTATTAAAAGGAATGTTATTTCCCAACTATTTTCACAAATTTGGATCACCTGAAGATCCATCACCCCAGCCTTTTTTAGTTATGGTACCGTAGCTTTATAAGGCTAACTAATTAAAATATCATGACAACCTAAGTCCTAACCAATCATTAGGTCAACTGTACTGGTGCACCCTTGATAATTGGTTAGGTTAGGCTGTGATATTTTCGTTAGTTACCAGTAGCCTTATAAAGCTAACTATAAAAGGCTGGGGTGATGAATCTTCAGGTGATCCACAAATTCTTATGGAGAAATAAACAGAAAACCAACTTATTTGCGCATTTGATTATATCCATTAATGACATTTATCAGATGGTATTATTATTAAAATTATTAAAGTGATATGACTAATTATAATAATAATAAAGGGTATTTTCCTATTATCCCAGACCCCAGACTTTTTGCCAGTTGCTAGACTTCAATTTTGACAGAATATTTTCATTAAAACTAAAAAATATAATGACTTAACCTAACTAATTATCAAGGGAGGGTGCATGACTCCAGATTTGAAAAATTTACTGGAGCACAGCTCTGAATTTACTTTTTTTCCCTTACACCACTAGATAGGTTAATGATAGTAAACTCTTGAATTGACGACATACCAATTACAAATTGTTTTAGCTAAACATAATAATACAATAATGTACAGTTTATAACTCACCTTAAGTTTATTTATTCATTGCAGCAGCAACAGTGGATGATGTTAGACCTTGCATGTAGGCATTTGTTGTGAATTTGATCAAATCATTGTTCAGGATTTCTTGTATTGATTTACACTTGCTTAAATGGGCTATGGAAATGTCAAATTTGTTGCTTTTTACTTTATTAGATTTGGATGCAACACTTGAACTTGAAGGCATATTTTGACTCTCTCTTTATTAACCACAACAGCTTGGTGAGTTTCTTTTGTTAGGCGCAAAATTGCATTCAATGTCTTCTGGATTTGGGAATTTTCAAATTCCTCTAAAGCAGTTTGGCTTAGTCTGATGCGCAGATTCCTCACTTACCTTTTGTTTCTTAGGTGGAGGAGAAGCACTTTCTTCAGTCTGTGAAAAATCTAGTGAAAAAGTTTCATTTTCTAGATTAGCAGTTGATGAAGTTGGTTCATTTTTCTGAGGTCTAGCACTAGCACATTTTGTGAACAAACTAAATGACTGCTTTGCCGTATCTCTTTGCTGCACTTCATCCTGGTATTTCTTTACTGCAATATCTAAGCTGTGGGCCCAAACTCTGGGACCTCTTGTATTGTAACAAATATTTTTTTTGGAATTAAAATGTTCCTCCCAGTTTTGCTTCTTTGAATATTTGTTCTTGCATTGACCACAAAAGTAACCCCTTTTAACACCCTCACTTTTCTCTCCAACTTCATCAATATTAGAATCCATTATTGATTATTGACTACCTGAAAAAATACAAAATAAGTAAAAGTTAGTAAATATAGTATGGTAAAAGTGAGTAAAAGTAAGTAAATATAGTACAATGAAAGTAAGTAAAAGTAAGTGCTTTAAACTTAGTAAAAGTAGGTAAGTTAAAGTAAGTAAAAGTAAGTTTAAACTTAACTAAACTTTTCAATTCTAGAGTCATGGTGGATTACTTAAAACTGCACAAGTAATTATCTGGCCAATTTATCAAACCTGGCCGAGATCAATGGAACATAATCCAATCCTGATAATTTTATATTAAAAAAATATACGTTTTAATAAAATTTTAATTATCAAAACATTGAAGCTTAACAAAAAATAAAAATAATTGTTAAATATGGAATTACCAACTAAACTTAAAATAACTAAATTTGTAATTTAAAAAAATTGGTTTGTACAAGAACGTATACGCAAAAAAATTGCATAACGTCTAGCGGATGAACAAAACCCAAACCCAAATTTACTTTTTCTCATGGTCAAATTTACTGGAGCAATGCTCCCAAGATCCCAGGAATCTGGAGTCATGGGAGGGTGTACAGTAGGGTGCATCAGCCTATAAGGGGTGAAATTTCGAACTTCGGATATTGATTCGGCCCTATGATATTATGGTTACAATCCCCAACAAACCTTCAGTGTCCACGTTTCAAGCTGTTCTGACAATATTTAGTGGGTCCACCTCGAAGATGAAAATTTGACAATTGTGGAATTTTATGGTTTTATTAGAAAATCTTATGTGTAAGCGTTGTAGATTTTGTTTGAAAAAAAAATTGTAAATATAGTTAGTTTTAGGCAAGTTTTAGCCTCAATTCATGAAATTATGTCTTTTTAGACTTTTTTTTGTATTATTCTGAGAATCATGAAGTGAGTTACCAGGATGCGGGACGAGGACCCAACTTGCCAAGCATCCCACCAACCACCTCCACCTATTAAAAATGGTATTTCATGATAAAATACTTGTAAAAATTGATTTATTGCTTATTGATATCTTAATTCTTCTTCTTTGTCCTTTTTTCTTTTAAAACAGATGATAAAGAAGCTTCTCTCTCTCTCAGATTAGGAGTGGCTTTTCTGTCAGCTTCTACAACTTGGAGAACATTTTGAAGATGTTCTTCAGTCCTTGCAGCCTCATAAAAGTCACTGCATAGTTTTACTGCCCTCTCAGAGCCATCATTTATGACATTTATAGCCAAAAGTTTTTCTTTGGAAGATATAAATGATGCTGTTATTTTCCATTCAACAATCTCAACCATTAAAAAATCATAGTCTAACTGTAGTGAAGGGAATATGAACCATGAGTTTTTGTCAACCAAGTCAGCTAGTGTGGTTTCCGATCATAGATTGGTAAGGAAATTAGGCTTTCCAAAACTAGGTCCATGTCTACCTTCTGGAACCACTGTCTCAATCTTGTGTGGTTTATAGGAAAGTAGATGGTTTGTTATAGCACGAAGTTAATTTTTTGGAACCAAATCGCTGAATAATACAAGAGGAATCATCTCTGATGAAAGGTACCAGAGATGACGTTTCAAAGATGTTAGAGCACTTTTTGCTATTTGCTTGTTTACTTCCTCGTATCTAAGAAGCTTTTTGTAAAGCTGCAAATCGTGCCATGGTGCATCAAAAACTGAAGAGCAGGTCATCCACCATGGGTAGTAAATCAGTGAAATGAAGATTGCAAAGTCTCTTAGTTTCAGAATTTGTTGCTTGTTTGTGATTGTTACTGAAGGTAGTTTCAAGATATTATCTTCTAGTAATGCAATTTTCAGAGCATATATTGCTTTACTCATCCATCTGGCTCTATGTATAGCACCAGGTCGCTGAAGGGTTATATCCTTATCACTAGGTCCTGCATTTAAGTATAACACAACTAAGTCAGAAAATTGTTTGTAGTCATATTGTGTATGTTGCTTTTCTATATTACTTATTTGAATTGCATAATCAGTCCATTCCTGAAGAATCTCCTGGACAGCTTTGGAGTACTGATTGAAGTCAATTTTTTTCAATTTTTCATCGTTGGAAATCCACAAACTTTTCTCGAAATCTGTTAGACATTAATTTCTGGTCTACTTGAAGTTTCTACTTTCATGTCCTGAAACACATGACTCATAATAACTTCACCAACATGATGCCTGCATGCAGACCATAATAAAGGCTGTCAATCTCTTGTTGGATAGTTATGCATGCAGCGCTCACATGTCCCGTGTTGGTTGCTGTAGTGTTGAAAACCAAGTTCACTATTGAATCGGAGCAGTTCCACAATTTCAGTAGCTTCATAACTTCTTCAGTCAAGTTTTTCCCAGATTGGCCACTGCCACCAGCACTAGGATGATATGATGGAATACCAAGTAGTTTGAGATCCATTGAATTTCCAACTGATCCGGCTAATCGTTCTTCCTGTAACATATTTATCCTGCAGAGTAGAAATTATTTTCGAATCCCAATGAAGAGAGGCCAATTTAGGAGGATTCCAGGATTTTTAATGGAACTTGAAATTTTTTGGGCTACTTCGCGTCTTGCTCTATCAGCTGTAGCATATGAAGTTGCCACTGCCTTAGTGTTACCACCACATTCAACAAAAGCTTTTGTGAATGCAGCCTGTTGTGCCGGAGTCATTTTCATTCTTGATGCCAAAGAAACAAGTTTTGGTCTTTTCAGAATGTCACGAGGAATGATAGCTTGACTGTGTGGATTTTCCATCTTTTTCAGCTCCATCATTAGCTTCTGACTCACTCACAATGGTAGTTGTATCGCTTGTGCTACTGCTTTCTAATTCAACATAACTGCAAGAAGCTTCAGTGTCTTCAATTCCTTTTCTTTTCTCACATTTTCTTCACATTTTCGAAAATTAATGCGCTTCATTTTGGATGCTAAAGTTTGATCATGAGCTCCAAAAGAAGCAATTCTATCCCCTTGCATTAGGGTGGTCCTTGCTTAGGGTGAAATTTCAAGTTGAACATTTTTTAGCTCCCACCCGCGGAAATCGTTCGAATGGTCGAGAAAACTCTCTAGGTGATTTATTTTTTTAATCGACAACGTTTACCCCTCCCTCATTGAGCATTACCATTAAGCTAATTTTTTGACTTTCAAGTAAATGTTACATAATTTGTAATGTTTTTTTTTCATTCTTCCAGATTTTCAGTGGTTGGATAACTAATGTGTGTAAAACTGTAAATTCTAATGATTATAATTTAAACTGAATAACTCCTTTAACCATAAGTCAAGCTACCCGTCAGTGGTTGGATAACTAATGTGTGTAAAACTGTAAATTCTAATGATTATAATTTAAACTGAATAGTGAATAACTCCTTCAACCTTTAAGTATATAACCTGGATCATGGCAGCAAAGCTGCGCTACCTGATTGCCCCGCAGGAATCGATCGCAACTTCCTTCGCAAAAAGAGGTCTTAGCCCTGACGGTCTACAGGATCGGCGTCCAGAAGAAGTCACTTCGAGAGGCACCAACCAGGTCGTCGAGCTCATCACCAAGGTGTGGTCCAAGGCGCGAATCCCCCTCCGCCGGAAGGACCACATCATCACCAAGATTGAGAAGCTCCACAGGAGTTCAACGATGTGAAGAGGAACAAGGGGCGAGCTGGCACTCAAGCGAAGCGGGAGGACGAGTCAGCGAGCGGATGATGAACCTGTTCGACGTCGCTGCTAATGCCATGGAGCTGCTCAAGAACGAGGAGGACAAGGGTTCCTCCTCGCTCAGCGCGAACCCCGTTGGCGCGGCAAGCTGGGGTCCGTCGACTCGACGCTAGCCGCTGTCGATGTCCACGCATCTCAATGCCAAGGGGAAGAAGACCGACGGAGGCAGCGAGCCGAGGAAGAAGCGACGACATCTACGGCCCGAGTGGAGCTCGAGTGGTCTTCGTCCTCTTCCAGTGGTGCCGCAAGCGCAGCGGAGAGCGACGACCATGGAGAAGAAGGGAGCCCTCGGGCTCCGAAGCGCTCCAGGCGGGGCACGACGAACATTGTTTCGGCGGCTGTGGCGTCGTCGCTGGATCGCACGAAGGTGACGACCAAGGAGCTGTCTACGTCCTGACAGAGGTTGCCCAGTCGCTTGGGCACGACGTCGCAGAGCTCAATATCAACCGCAGCTCCATCCGCCGACACCGGCGCAGGCACCGCTCCAGGCTCAACGTGGCGCTCAAGGAAGAGCTGAGGGCCGGCAAGCTCATGCAGGACTTGACGAGCAAGGAGCAAGTCGATTGGCTTCCCATCTTGGTCTCCGGTAACGGCGCGGTGCAGCTCCTGGGCATCCCGAAGCTGCCGAGTGGAACGGGCTCTGAGATGGCCAAGGCCGTCCTCAACGCGTTGGAGGAGTGGGAGCTCACTGAGCAAGTGAGTGGCTTGTCATTCGATACTACCACCTCGAACACTGGCCGGAACGGAGCATGCGTCCTCATCGAGCAACACCTCGCGAAAGACTTGCTCTACTTCGCGTGCCGCCATCATGTGCTGGAGCTCCTCCTCGGTGCGGCGTTCACGGCTGTGATGGGCCCCACGTCCGGTCCTGACGTGACCCTCTTCAAGCGTTTTCAGGAGCGCTGGGATTTCCTGGACAGAAGCCAGTACGAGTCCGGCGCTGCGCACCCCGATGTCGCTCCTCTGCTCACCACTGTCAACACGGAGTGGTTTGAGAAGGCGATAGTCGAGCGCAAGGACCTGCGCGACGATTACCGTGAGCTGCTCGAGCTCACCCTCCTCTTCGTCAGTCACGTCCCCCCGCGAGGAGTGCGTTTCCGAGCTCCCGGGCTGATTCACCACCTGCTGGATGGCGAAGGCAATCTACGCCTTGAAGGTCTGGATGTTCCGACAGCAGTTCAAACTCACGGCGAGGGAGGAGAGTGGCCTCCGGAGCATCTGCATCTTCATCTGTCGGGTCTACACCAAGGCGTGGACGGAGGCTCCGATCGCCGCAACTGCCCCCCGAAATGACTTCGCCCTCCTCAAGGACCTGCTGGCCTACTCTGACATCAACCCTGCAGTGGCCAAGGCGGCGCTGACCAAGTTCCAGAACCACCTCTGGTACCTGTCGGAGGAGCTGGTGGCGCTGGCGTTGTTCAATCCGGGGATCGCCGTCGATCAGAAGAGGAAGATCATTGCCTCTCTCCACGACCGGGTCGGTGAGGAGTCCCCGGCAAAGCGGCCCACACTGCCAAACCGAGTACTCGCCGGGCTTCAGTTGGAAGACCTGGCGTCGTCCAACACACGAGGTTTCTTCGAGAAACTTCGACTGGAGGATGGCTTCCTCAAGGTTGACCCGGAGACCTGGCCAAAGCGGGAAGACTTCAAGACAGCGGTGGCACGTGTGGGAGGGCTCGCCATAATCAATGACCATGCCGAGCGAGGAGTTGCCCTCATCCAAGAGTACAACCGGATGCTGACCCACGACGAGGAGCAACTCCATTCCTCCTGCAAGTCGCCGCTCGCCACCGCTGCCAGTTTCCGGACTCTCGGAAGCGAACCCTACAGACCCAGGATCGCTAACCGGGCAACAACTGCAACTGGGCAACAATTCCGGGGGTAAAAGTTCAAGGTCGATGAGGGAGGGGTAAACGTTGTACGATTTAATAAAAAATTTCAACTAGAGAGTTTTCTCAACCATTCGAATGATTTCTGGGGGTGGGAGCTGAAACTTCCCAACTTTGAATTTTAAGGACCACCCTACCTTGCATAGATTGAAGAAATTGTATATCTTCTGGATTACTCATAATTTTTTCGGCATTTTTAATCCACAGTGGAAAAGTCATTTTAAGTTGCATTTCCATATCTTCTAGTCTTGTCTTTGTACTTTGTAGCTCTCTTCTTTTCAATGGAATTTCTCTGTTTCGCATTCTTTTCTAACAACGAAATTATTTTCTCACATGCTTTTTTCTCAGTAATCATTGGTATATTGGCTTTATTGTGGAATGGTTGAATTTCTGTTAAAACAATTTTAGCTATATCTCGCTTAGTTCTTCTCTCTTTCAGACCCTGTTGCTGGTGAAATAGGAAACATCTAAGAACTTGTTCACTTGTTGGCAAGCGACATCCTACAATCTTTGCATCATTATTTGTGATGCCAGGACCTAATCCAAATATACAGGGTTTTTTCGTGTTTTTACATCAACTTTATCTGCACACTTGAACAAGTTTTACCACTAGAAGTGGCTTCACTGGCTTTACCACTATTATCCATTATATCATATATCAACTATTATCACCAACATATATCAAAAATTGACCTGTAATAGAAACATAGATTAATATTAAAGTAGTCTACATACCTGAAAATAAGAAAAAATAGCTATAGGTATTTCATGATGGCAAATGATGTTTATTAATAGTAGCTATGGCTTAAACACAAGCAAACTAAACATACTAGGCCTATAGTACCTTAAGGATCATTCAATTCAATAAAATAAAGGTATATGTGAAAAAAATAATTTAAGGCAATTTATCCCAAAAATTGTCATTTTTGTAAAAGTTTTGGAGCTAGGTAGACCCAGTAGATATTAATCAATTGACCTGAAATTTTGCATGTGAATTTTTTTTAGGGAATGTAACCATAATAATGTAGGGCCAAATCAATTTTTGATGCACCCTAGACTGTACAGTTTACCTAACCAGGCATTCAATTAACCTAATTAGTTGGTAAGGTTAGGTTAAGTCATGATATTTTTATTAGTTTTAGCAAAAATATTCTGTATCAAAATTGAAGTCTGGCAACTAGCAAAAAGTCTGGGGTCTGGGATAACAGGAAAGTACCTAATAAAGTTATAATTTCTGATGCTAAAACATATTAATAGTTTCTGATGCAGTATACCTCTGATGCTAAAGTATATGTATACTAAGAAATGATCCGAAATTATATAATTCTTGTTAAGACTCACTTAGAATACTATATTCAAGCTAGGTCCTAACCTTAGAAATGATATTGATATGCTTGAAGGTATACAATGTAGGGCAACCAAGCTTTATCCCTAACCCAAGAAGAATGAAATACAGAGAAGGATTAAAGGAACTAGTTTAGGTTTGAGAGACACTGTTTGTGGGGAGATATGATACAGATGTTCAAAATGTTTTCAGGTTTGGACAATTTAGATGTACACAACTTTTTCTCATTAGATGCTAATGGAATAACTCAAGGGCATAATCAGAAAATTAGAAAGCAAACTTGTAGACTATCTACAAAAATACCTTTTCATTCATAGAGACAATACTAGTTTTTGGAATGACTTGCCATATGTGATAAACAGTAGCTTGTTCATAAATGAAAGAGGTAGTTTGTAGATTGTAAATAATATATATTCGTAGCTTAAGTTATGTAGGCTACTTTGGTAGTAGTAAATAGTTGTATGTTAATTAGCTGACCAAAGATTGATGTTTTGCAAGATTTTATTATTATTATTAAAATATGGCTCATGACTTGGATGACCTCGATAGGCCCCAGTGGCTTCACGTTTTCCAAATGAAATGTAATATAATTATTTACAGCACTTACAAACTCAGTATTTCGTTCATGAAAGAGTCTCAGGGTTAGGGTTAGAGTTAGGCTCACTTGGAATTACATTAGCATTTCCTGTGGAGTATTTGGTTCAGTTTCTGGCCAAACTTTTTTTCTGAAGGTTCATTTATCCCACTATTTTATGTTACACTATACAGTAATCAAATCATTGCAGACTGATCCAGTTCAACCTCAAAGTTTCACCCCTAAGACTGGTTGGTTGGTTGGCTACGTTTCATAAACAAATTTGTTAAATTCGGACCTAGGCTAAACACTGGACGCGACACTGTTCATTAAAAGCCGTAAATTGGAACTGTTTAAGCTAGGTAGACTAGTTTCTTGTCGTTGTTGGTTGAATTTTAATTCTGGCGTAATTTCAGTAGTTTTAAGTTTAAAA
Organism: Bathynomus jamesi; assembly: GCA_023014485.1. Taxonomy (NCBI): domain Eukaryota; kingdom Metazoa; phylum Arthropoda; class Malacostraca; order Isopoda; family Cirolanidae; genus Bathynomus; species Bathynomus jamesi. Next base: position 190,626 of record JAJOZX010005446.1, on the reverse strand, counting down.
TTACTATCAGAGACCTGTATTATATCAGCTATGGTAAGCCAGTGTTATTATCGCTGGTGATGCACTATTCGGCTAATCACTCCATGATGAGGAGACATTAATATTAGAACATTAGCTTAGGTCCTTCACCTAATGCCAAATGAGAGTGGATGATTAAATAGGCTCTTAAAAAGTTACATAAGCCTACTTAACCTACATATAAAACTGCGTTTGGCCAATTTTGCTTTTTAAACTGTGGGCTTAGTCCATAGGCGTCTTGTTCTAGGCTAAAATTAGGCATACCCTATGTACTAGCTACTGTAAGGAATTAGGCCTTTGGGTGAATTTCAAGAACTCGGATGCAGTTCAGAGTCTGTAACAGTTTGGTAATAGGTTAGGTTTGGTTAGTAATTAAGGCCTATGGATTCTGTTTCAGGCGTGCATCTGGATTCTTGAATTTTATGCTGTAGGCCTACCTGATAAAGCTTTAGAACAAGAAATGTACTGATAATGGGCATGAGAATCGGTGTCCTCAAACATTTTTTCTGGAATCGGCATTAGTGTCGGCCAAATGTAGCCGATTCGGTAATTATGTGTATTGAGTAACTCAGTCATTTTACACACCAAAATACATTTTTCTAGTAGTATTTGATGTGATTTGTTCAAATATGACCTCCATTTCCGTCGGAAATGAGATCCAACAAAGTTATAGTACTTTGAAGTTTGGCTCATTTTCAAGGGAAATGGAAGTCAAAATCTAAGCAAAACACATCAAATATTACTAGGAAAATGTATTTTGGTATTAATTAACCTAACCTAACCCTGGCTAACCTAACCTAACCCTGGCTAACAACCTAACCCTGGCTAAATGAGCTCTCGTCTGTATCCACCACCTAATCCATAATAAGGTAATACTCTAGGCTCGTTTAGCCAGGGTTAGGCTCGTTTAGCCACGGTTAGGTTAGGTTAATTAATACCAAAATACATTTTTCTAGTAATATTTGATGTGTTTTCCTTAGATTTTGACTTCCATTTCCCTTGAAAATGAGCCAAACTTCAAAGTACTATAACTTTGTTGGATCTCATTTCCGACGGAAATGGAGGTCATATTTGAACAAATCACATCAAATACTACTAGAAAAATGTATTTTGGTGTGTAAAATGACTGAGTGGGATAAAATACATAATAACTGTGATTTGTTCAAATATGACCTCCATTTCCATCGGAAATGAGATCTAACAAAGCTATAGTACTTTGAAGTTTGGCCCATTTTCAAGGGAAATGGAGGTCAAAATCTAAGCAAAACACCTCAAATATTACTAGGAAAATGTATTTTGGTATTAATTAACCTAACCTTACCTAACATGAATATGTTATTACATTATCATTTGTATAATTTAGGTCTTAGGGGTACGGGGGTGGAGCCCCCATAAAGATCACGCATCACAAATTGATCGATTGAACGATATTTTAGCGTCAGAAATTCAAAAATAAAAAATATAAAACCCTATACCAATCAATTTGTGATGCGTGATCTTTACGGGGGCTCTGCCCCCGTACCCCCAAGACCTAAATTATACAAATGATAATGTAATAACATATTCAATATTTCTATTACTCGGAAGTCATTAGAATGCACTTCGTATATTAAATCCGCAAAATAATATTCGCATCGTTCAGATGTCATCGCCACAAACATCTATCAAAAACTAACAGAAGTAGACTAGCAACTTAAAAGGCCTAAGAACTTAAAAAGTGTAGCTCATATATCATGTTCTCATGACGTCACCAATCAAATATTGGAAGGGCGGGAAAAAAAATACAAAAATGTCATAATATTAAAATGTACATAATTTGTTAAGTACGCATCTGCGAGCATAGTGACTTATATGAAAATGATGAGAAAATTATGCTTTAATATTTTATAATTATATTTGCTTTTGATATTCTGAGTACGATAAAACTCATATTAACCATGATTTATTCAAATCTGACCTCCATTTCCGTCGGAAATGAGCTCCAACAAAGTTATAGTACTTTGAAGTTTGGCTCATTTTCAAGGGAAATGGAGGTCAAAATCTAAGCAAAACACATCAAATATTACTAGAAAAAATATTTTGGGTTAATATTCGTTTTTTTGGCCCAGTCACACCCAGCTATAACAGCAATATATATTGAATAACCAATCAAAACTGAATAAGAAAATATATATATCATCTTGTGCAAATTTGTATAAAATGTACTTTCTTATAAAAAAAATGGTAAATTTATAGTATTACACCCGTCTCCCTTTGGAGGTGAAATTTGTTTTTCCTATGGTTTTTGAACGAATCTGACCTTCAAAACTGTCGGAAATGACTCGTTTTTGAGATAACCCCCCTCCTCCCCCTAGCCGGCAATCAAAAATGAGTCATTTCCGACGGTTTTGAAGGTCAGATTCGTTCAAAACACATCAAAAACCATAGGAAAAACAAATTTCACCTTCAAAATTGACCTAACCTAACCTATCCTATCCTAAAAGAAAAATAGGAATTACCTTATTCACGTGCAGGGGCAGGCTGAGGCTCCTCCTGGAGTAGATTTCGCTTGTCTTTAACTGAAGAAATGAATAAATACCTTGCCAGGTATTGGTATAGATATTTTGACCGAATACCTAGCCTCTTAACCCATTCCTTTAAATCCCGCCAAAATCTTTTGATATTGTATGTGTGAATTTCGATATTCTCATTATCCACAAAATTTTTAGAATGAATAATAACAAAATGCTTGTAACCTAAATCACTTATAGTCTTGTAGGCAGCCCAGGAATCACTATAAATCACAGAGCCAGGCCTAATGTACTTCTGAATGAGTGGAATGAGTGTTCCATTCCAGTAGCAAAGTAATTCAAATTCGAAATGGATGGAGCGCAGTGATTGGGCAGACATGTAACAGTCACACAAACGAACGTACGAACATGCACTAGATACACACCAAAAAAATGTTATCTCGGAAACAAAGCATTTGCGACGGAAACGCTATAGAAGGAAAGTGTCTTAGAATTTAAAAATCTACTTAATGAACCTATAATAATTGCTGGAAGTTAGACGGGTGTAATACTATAATAATACCAAAAAAATATTTTCTACTTTCTAATATGTATATATATAAATTTTGGTTAGTTTGTTTATTTTGGCTACCTTTTCTGGAGATTTTTTGGCTATTTTTGGCTATTTTTGGCTATTTTTGGCTACTTTTTCTTGCTTTTGCCTACTTCTTTCTGTTTCTTGTTAGTGTGGTGATTTTCATTCTAGTATTATGACGTGTCTAGTGATGCAAGTTTTTTATTGTCGTTTTTTTTTTTTTTTTTTTTTTGTTTAAAACGAAGATAGTCTGTTTTTTTGTTTTTATTATTTTAAACTTATTCGATATTTTTCTTCCTTTAATCTAATAAGTATATTAGTATTACCTATAATTTACTATACTACCATGCTTATACGGTTATACCTAGTATTAGGCCTGTTCAAAAATCAACTTTTTCTTATTTTCATAGGTTTCTGTACATTTTCCCATGCTTTTTGACCTGAAAAAGCCGAAAATCACAACTATTTTGACCTAGGATGTTGGGAAGCATTGCCGCATGGAGCTTTAAATTTTCTGCCTTGAAATCGGCCAAAGCGCCAATTCCGGGGTCCCTTGAATTATGTTTTGCACTTTAACTTTTGATCTAAACAAGATAGAGCAACAAATTAGGTATCAAATGAAAGAGCATAAAATTAATAAATAATAATAATAATTAATAATAATAATAATAATTATCTATCATTTTTCAGGAAACAACAGAAACTCAATCAGAATTTAGAAAACCATCTACAAGTTACAACTTCACAATGGCATTAAGCAAGGAGCTGAGGGAGCTCCGTGGGCGCACAGTTGATATCTCAGAACCTCCACGTACTGTCCACAGGCAGGTGTCAACTGGGCCATGTACCAGATCTCTCACTGAAACTTTCCTGGTTGGATACCCTTCAGCTTTTATCAGTGGTTCCCAGCTTCCCACCAACAGACAGGCGTTCCAGTATTTCCTTAATCTTCAGAATTTACTGGAAAATGTAGGGAGGCCCATGGTTTAAGACCTTGCATATGAAACAGTTGAATCTATCATCCCATTCTGGCAGATGGCTAGGATCAAGACAATGACCAAGTACAACGCAATGAAGCTCTTCATGAAACTACATAAGAAACATCATGCTCTGGTGAAAAGCAAAGGAAGAGCAAGTAACCCTGGAGGAAAAAGAGGAGCATTTGTACTGGAATTAGACAGCCTGTTCGATATAGGAGCTCCAGATGCAATCCAGGAAATACAGAACAACAGACTGTTATCCAGAGAGAAGAAAGATGAGTATATCAGGTTCTACGAAGACCAAAAGACTGAGAGGAAAGGTCATATGTCTGGTCATGACAAGATTTTTGAAACAAGATCCCTGCAGCAAGCAGCGAGGAATGAAAGACTGCAGCATAGACAAGAACAAGGTAAAACTAATTACTTTGAACGTCACAAAAAGTTTTAAGTTTTACTCCATTGCGGTTTGGGAGAAGCTGTTTGGGAAGGTGAAGGGGCCAGATAATCTCTGGTTTGAGCATCTGAAGGATGTTTGGACGGACTTGTCCAAGGAAAACCCAAAGATGCTGGCTATCAACAGCAAATGGCTGAAGGAAAAGAAGAAGAACAGTGAAGAAATACTCCAAGACATTCTAACAGCAGAAAGGCTTCCAAGAGCCGACTACAGGGAAATGGCTGAACTGACAGTCATTGTTCTTGGAGGAATGCCTCCTCGAGGTATTCACTGGAGTCGACCAGGCGCCATTCATCAGGCCAGATGGATGGCCAGAAACCTGTACTCCATGAAAATGCTGATGTTTGCAGATCAACTTGAGTACGACGAAGACACTGTATCAAAGCTGGAAAGACTCAACACCTTCCTTGCGCTGTTCTACACTCCTGTATGGATGATGTCAATGTCTGCTGCAGATGCTCCCGTGAATGATCTAAGTCTAATCCAGGACATGTTGAAGTACAAGAAAACTGACCCAGAGCTTGCTGATGCAGTACTTAATAAGATGGAAAACCACAAATGGTACCTGATGCAGGAAGTCGTGCCATTTGCCCTGTTCAGCAGTAGATTGAGTGACACATTGAAGCACGACATTGCTGCCCAGTTACATGCCACTGAGAAGCCAGACAGCTTCAGAACAGGAAAGCCTCTATTCCAGAGAGTCACAGCTAAGACCACCCTGGTTGATCTCATTGGCCCAGAATCACATTTCCTGCTGGACACACTGAACATTGGATCCGAGTGGCTTCTGGAACCTGTCACGTCTTGGCCACAGAATGAGGACTACAGAAAAGTGTTGGACTATGTTAAGAATCTGAAAGCGGTGAATGACATTGCTGAACTTGGTGTCAAGATGATGAGCGACTTTGCAAATGTCATAACAACAGATGCCAAGCAAAGGGACTATCTCCTTCAAGCTGTTGAGTTCAACAGACGCCGCTTTGACAGCTTCAAGAAACAAACTCTCAACAACTGACTGTGTAAATGTCATTATGAAATTAATCATCATGTAATGCTTTCACTTCTTGATCGATTAGACTTGTGACAAAATGTTAATCTCAAATTTGTGTCATGAATAAGGCGTCTTGTCTGCCTTGAGTGTGAGAAAACGAATTTTGTGATATTTCTGAAATCTTTGTATGTACCAATGTGCCATTTCTTGTTCCAAGACTATCATAATTTTATAAGTTAGAAAGAGGGTTAAAAACACTAATTTGGTGCCTATTTTGTTGCTCTATCTTGTTTAGATAAAAAGTTATAGTGCAAAACAATGATTCAAGGGACCCCGGAACTGGTGCTTTTGGCCGATTTCAAGGCAGAAAACTTAAAGCTCCATGTGGCAATGCTTCCCAACAACCTAGGTCAAAATGGTTGTGATTTTCGGCCTTTTCAGGTCAAAAAGCATGGGAAAAAGTACAGAAACCTATGAAAATAAGAAAAGTTGATTTTTGAACAGGGCTAACCTAGTATATATAGTCATCTTTTAGAAAAACTGAATCACGCAAAAAGTATATAATAGAAAGGAAAAACAAACCCTCATTTTTTATATGTATATATTTTTTTTAACTAGAACATAAAACATTCTTCCTCGTTTCAAACAATATACATAATTGTGATTGGCAAGAGTACCAGTATATATATTCCAGATAGAAAAGGAAAATATTCAACTTTTTTTGAACCTTTTTGTTAACCTAATGTTGTTTAACCTTCATTTCCATGGAAGAATCATCACTAGATTGGGTAGAGCATATATGCTAGTTTCAATATCACAGGTACTGGTATAATATACATAATAAAAAATACATAATACTGGTATAAAACAATATATATAATTGTGATTGGCAAGAATACCAGTGTGTGTGTGTGTGTATATATATATATATATATATATATATATATATATATATATGCACTAGAATCACAAAATAACACGTGACCTTATTAATAAGCAAACAACCACAAGGAAAAGGAAACACAAAGTCCGAGCGCTTTCGTGATATATTCACATTATCAAGGAAGAACAGAAAATAGACGGAGATTACAAAGTATTTGAGTTAAATAGACAAGCAAAAAATTCACAATTGGCACCTCAAATTAAAGGCCTTAAAGCCCTCTAAAGATTTTTTTCCCCAAATTGATAACATAATCTGTAGGCAGCTAAATAACTGAATAAAAAATATATACTGTATAGATGAAATTAGACAAAAAAAAACCAATACAGAGAACAAAAATTATTATAATGGTTATTAACATTTAATTAAAACAGGCAATTAATAGGCAAGAATTTAATGAAAAACAAATAGATGACGTAGATAACAAATAGAAAACATAATCTGTAGGCTGATTAATTATTATACAGATGAAATTAGACAAAACACCAGTACAGAAAACCTAAAAAATAATTATTATAATGGTTATTAACACTAATATTTAATTGAAATAGGAAAAATTACAAGGCCCGAAATTAATGAAAACAAAGGGAAAGTTGCCATCGTCTTACAGAATTATTACAAAATTTCAACAAACAATCTGGAAAAAATAGTTATCCCAACAGCAACCCACTTCAAATATCCAATAAACCACCCAGCAACCAAAGATTATACACGAAAGAAATATTACAATTAAACTAGACACATAAGAATCTAACGCCATTTTCATTCACGTAAGAGATTCTAATCATCCCATTGATTGGAAAAATGCTTCTAAATTAAGGTTTAGTAAATCTATTGTTAGCAGAAATATATTGGAATCAAGTGTGATCAAGAATAATGCGGATTTGGTCTTTAATATTAGCCCTGGGTTGTACAAATTAGATTCGTATATTGTCAGTAAGTTGGCGATGGGCCTACTGTTTTCTTAATTGCATTTTTTGCCTCTTAATGGTTTGCCTTGGTTAAATAAATAAATATTATTGTAAGAACTGTTAACATTCTTATGTGTCTAGTTTAATTGTAATATTTCTTTCGTGTATAATCTTTGGTTGCTGGGTGGTTTATTGGATATTTGAAGTGGGTTGCTGTTGGGATAACTATTTTTTCCAGATTGTTTGTTGAAATTTTGTAATAATTCTGTAAGACGATGGCAACTTTCCCTTTGTTTTCATTAATTTCGGGCCTTGTAATTTTTCCTATTTCAATTAAATATTAGTGTTAATAACCATTATAATAATTATTTTTTTAGGTTTTCTGTACTGGTGTTTTGTCTAATTTCATCTGTATAGTAATTAATCAGCCTACAGATTATGTTTTCTATTTGTTATCTACGTCATCTATTTGTTTTTCATTAAATTCTTGCCTATTAATTGCCTGTTTTAATTAAATGTTAATAACCATTATAATAATTTTTGTTCTCTGTATTGGTTTTCTTTTTGTCTAATTTCATCTATACAGTATATATTTTTTATTCAGTTATTTAGCTGCCTACAGATTATGTTATCAATTTGGGGAAAAAAATCTTTAGAGGGCTTTAAGGCCTTTAATTTGAGGTGCCAATTGTGAATTTTTTGCTTGTCTATTTAACTCAAATACTTTGTAATCTCCGTCTATTTTCTGTTCTTCCTTGATAATGTGAATATATCACGAAAGCGCTCGGACTTTGTGTTTCCTTTTCCTTGTGGTTGTTTGCTTATATATATATATATATATATAGGGTGTCCCAGCCTCACATGTGAAAATAAAAATTTGCAAGAGTCAAATCGCACACCCCTTTAATTAATTACACTTGAAGAAAGGAAACAATTGGCGAAATTGCATTGGCCTATTAGGAGGGGAAGGGTCCCCTCATTGACCTTGTTTATTCGACCAAATATGAACAAACGTAAATGCTCAGCATTAATCATTCTAGAATGGAAGAATGAAATGTAAATTCTTTCTAATAACTAAATTAAAGGAAATGAAAATTCTTCCTAATGGCACATTTCATTTCGGGGGACAGAGAATCTTTTTGTCTGCTGAGGGGAACTGCTGGCGGTGGTATTCGACGACTTGGTACACGAGCTGCCGTTCCTCCTCATTTTTTGTCAGGCCCTCGTTGAAATGTTCCGCCAGTTTCACCGCCCGTTCTGCCGCGTCGTTCACAGACTTCAACGATGGTGCACATCCTTCGAGATCTTTGGGGTTTTTTGGAACTGGCAGCTTCAGGCAATGAAAGGTTTTGAGTCCTTTTCGTGACCAAGGTGCTCAAATCCGACCGTCTCACGGTCAAGACACACTTTCCCTCCAGCCAACGCAGATCTTTTGGGTTTTTGGTCTTCTTGTGCAGGTTTTGGAGCATGGCCATCTTCTCTGCATCGATGGTTTTGGAGAACATAGCGAGTCCGGCTAAATCTTCGCTTAGGTACCAGAGGTGGCCCTGGAATTTCGTCAATGCGGTGGTACCTACATCATGATCCACCGCCTTGTACCGCTCTAGGTCCTCCAACAGCTCCAGGTCATTGATGGGCGCATCCGCCGTCAATGGAGCCTCGAACCACCTCTGGAGGTAGATGGTGATGGCAAAGACATTTATCCTGCGTAGTGACCGGACCTCGTGAGCGGTCAGGTGGAATTGGCTTCGGAAGATGAACATCTTAAGACAGTAAATGCCTTTGGCCATCCACCTGGCCCGTGGTATGCTCCAGGACGATTGTACCGGAGATCTCGTTTGCCATGACCATCGAGGAAGACCAGAGTGAGGATCAGGAACTCCCGGTAATCGTCTCTTGGGTGACCAACTTCAAGCTGGTCTTCAATGAAGTGGACAATCTGCTCTTTTTTCAACGCCACCCATTCCGAAAGGATGTCGCTTGGGCCATCGCCGTTGAACGGAGAAGCCTGCTTCTGGTTGATGAACTCCCATTGGGATTTGAAGCGAGCGAACAGCGCAATTTCGGGGCCAGAAGACCTGAAGAACAGGTCAAAAACTGAAGTGATTACCAATTCCATCATGTGGTGTCTGCAAGCCAGGAAAAGAACGCGGCGGTCCATTTGGTCCTGGATAATCGTACAAGCACCGCTGTGAATACCGTATTCGCCGCTGTTGTGTCGAAACAGAGACCGGCAATCCATGGTTGAACTTGCGGCCAATCGTCCAGCACCTTCAGAACAGCTCCAGCCATCCGCTGTCCCGTGCTGTCAGGGATTTTTGGGATCGCCAACAACTTCTCAAGATTCTTCCCGCTGACCAGCACTGGTATGCGATCCGATTTCCCTCCATCCGAATCAGGGAGGAGTTTGCCATCAAAGTGGACGACAAGTGGCGTATCAGGATTGAACTTGGTCTTGATTCCGGCTGCCAAGTTCTTCCTGGACTTCTGCCGTGAATGGTGAAGACTTGATTTGGACAAGGTGACCGAGGATAACTCAACTCCCGCGGCAGCGAGTGCTGGAGCCACAATGTGCATCGCTTGGCGTACTGAGGTTCCAGTTCGATCCAGGGCTGCAGCAAAATTGGGATATTGGATGATCCTCCTTGCCGACACTTGGCCGTCCTTGGGAGCGGATCGAGGAGCCGAAGGACCAGGAGAGGAATATTGGACATCATCATTGGATGCTTTGGCCATGGACTCCGAAGAAGAAGAAGACCCACTTTTCACCGTTCCTTTTGCTTGCAGTGAGTCCATCTCTTCGCGGCTTTCTTCTTCCTCTTCTCTTCAGCTGCTCGGCATTTCTCCCGCTCCGCTGCCCTGCGAGCAAACTCCAGGTCCTCTCCTCCGATGTACATCTTCCGCACGGTTCGCTGGTCATTCAGAAAGTCTCGATCTTCGGGGACTTTGATGAGTTTCATGGCGTTGGCATGAGCTGTTTCGAACAGTGTATTCAGGTTGGCTTGGAATCCCTTTTCCCGCTCCAGTTGCTTCTCTCCCTCATGGTTTCGGTTTCTGGCAACCTTCTCGTAGTCCGTGGAGAGGGCCTTGATCCTCTCGACGCACTTGGGCTTGTGGGAGGTCGGAATAGATGCCCGAGCCCACACCGCCATAACCTCATCAGCTTCCGCCGTGGACGTTTTTTTCTTCTGAGTGAAGAACAACAGACGTCGAAGAACATCTCCCACTGTCGGGAGTTGACACAGCGTTTCCAGGGGTTCATTTTGCAACACCCCCACCAACCACACAGTCTCCTGCTTTCTTGTATCCATAACCTGAAAAGAAATATGCTACAATTAGTATAAGGTAGAGAGTAGCCGTTCAGCAATAGTAACACATGGTTTGAGGGGACCCTTAAAATTAAAGAACACTAATGAAATTCATCTTGCTGGCATGTTTTCACGAGCGGAAGAAATTAGGGGGGTGTGCATGACAAACTTCAGGAACAAAAAAAATTGGGACACTCTAATAAATATATACAGTGCCCGCGAAAAGTATCCGATCACCCTTGAAATTTGTATTTTTTACATAAAAAACAATGTTTAAATGTATACTAACCTTATATTAGTATTTTGTCATCTGTCCTTTGGTTTGGATGACTTGTTCTAGACATTTTGGCATGGATTTAATCAAGTTTGACAAACTTCCACTGATATTTCCTTGCACCATACCTTTTTGATGGCCTCTTGTAATTTTTTGACTGAGCCAGTGTCGTGGCATTCAACCTTATTTTTATTATTAGCCACAGATTTTCTATCGGATTGAGATCTGGACTATTACCAGGCCAATCCAAAATATCAAATTTATTGTCAGTAATCCATTTTGTCACTATTTTGGCCCTGTGACATGGTGCACCATCATGCATGTATGTTTTTGTCCTTTGGATTGCCATTGCCATTGGAAGTTTATCCTGTAGCATTGCTAAATACCGTGCACCATTCATAGTTGTGTTCTTCGGAAGAAAATATAAGTTTCCACGCCTATAGTAACCGAAACAACCCCAAACCATCACACTTGGAGGGTGTTTCATTGTCTTTAGGGTGTATTTAGGGTCCATCCTATTTGAGCCAATAGGCCGGCGAACCTTTTTTGGACAACTTCTGAATGTCAAAAATGTCGACTCATCGCTAAATAAAACCTTCTTCCAGTCATCAACAGTCCAATGAATGTATTTTTTACAAAATGCGACACGTTTTTTACGCATTTTTTCATTAATGAACAGTTTCTTAGCAGCATGGCGAGATGGTAATCCGAGTTCTTTTTGGAGCCGCTCCTGGATAGTTCGTTCAGAAACACCAGATAACAAATTATTCATATTAAATTTTATTTCTTTCGCAGTTATTGTTGGGTTTTTCAATACTAAACGTTTCATAAGTTTGTCTGTTCGCGAATTTGTTTTTCTCGGTCTGCCAGATCGTTTTTTAGGGACTGGCGTGGTTAGGCCACCATTGTTCTTAGCCCGTGAAACCCATAAATTAACGGTACTTTGGGATATGTTTAATTCCTTAGCTATCTGTCTCTGTGATTTCCCACATGCATGCAAAGCAACAATAGCACCTCGACAATCACTCTTAAGTTGTTTTTTAGCACACATTATATATAAATTTTATTTACACCACTTTCTGTAAAAAAAAAAAATCAAGAAATTTACACAAACAGTGAAATCTGACAAATTTGAGACACAGCCACCCGCAACGAAGGCTACCAGAACACTAATTTGAGAATGCGTTGGATAGCTCTCATATCAGCGAGCAACCTCAAAGTTACCAGATGTCGCTAGAACAAATAGAAAGTGAATTACGTGTCTCTGAATATCAAGGGAAAATATTGTATTTTCTTGAGTGATCGGATACTTTTCGCGGGCACTGTATATATATATATATATATATATATATATATATATTATATATATATATATATATATATTAGGGTGCATCAAATTTCCCATGATTTTTCAAAATGTTTTATTTCAATCTGTCCCTATGATTACTCTGTTCCAATGCCTGAAATAGCACATATGGCCAAATTTCAAAGATTTATGTGGTCATCTAGGGGGTCCACATCATTGATGCAATATTTAGTATTGGAGTTAAATTGACCAAAAATTAAACATTTTATATCCCCATTTCCGTGTTTGCAAAAGTATGAACCAATAAAATGTGTTAAATAATCAAAACAGGGATACATTACATTGATTTCTACATTACATTCTGGTTTATACATTACATTATTGGTGATACAAGCAAGTTAAAGTCAAAAGAACACTATGTTAATAAAAAATGTTCAAGAACTGTAAATGAACATGAACAATTAGTTTAGGCTCTAGTTTTCCTCTTTCGAAGATTAGGAAGCTTCTTTCTGTCGGATTCAACAACTTGTAGGACATTTTGGTAATGTTGTTGTGATCTGGCAGCCATGAGAAAATCAGAACTTAGCTTCACCCCACACTCAGCACAATCATTTATGACGTTAACTGCCGAGATGTGTTCTCTGGACATTTGAAAGGAAGCTAATTCTGGCCAATTTTCGATATTATGAGTCAGGAAAGAACTGTCAAGTTCCAGAACAGAGAAAATGTACCATGAATCTTCGTTGATTAAGTCACCAAGCTTTGTTGTGCTGGAAATGGAGTTTGGAAATTTGGGTTCCCCAAATCCTGTGCCAAATCGATGTTGTGGTAAAGATGCCTGATCTTGTGCTGGCTTTACTGCTATAAATCTCTCAGCCAGATAGCAGCGTTCAGCTTCAGGGACTGCATCATTAAAGAGCGCAAGAGGTCAATCAGGTACCGCGCTTGAACAGGTGATCCACCACCAGCTGTACAGCAAGCAAACAAAGTTCACAAACACGCAGTTTGGGTCATTGTGCTTCTGTGGTAATGGTTCCAGAGGGAAGAGAACTGATCTGCTCCTCCAGCAGCACCATCTTAATGGAGTAGAGAAGCTTGGCCATCCACCTAGCCTTGTGTACAGCACCAGGACGTCGAAATGAAAACTCTCTACTTGTCCCATCCAAGTAGAGCAAACAAAGATCAGAAAATTCTTTGTAGTCATCACGTTGATGCTTCACAACAGACTGCGCGCATGAAATTGCTCTGGCCCTATAGTCATGGATTATGGTTTGTATGCCATCTGAATAAGAGGTACCATCCAAAAATTAAGTGACTGATTATTGTTGTGCGGAACTGTGTCAAAATGCTTTTGGAACCGACAGAATATGGTAACTTCTACTGACAATGGTGGTTCTATTTTCAGATCATTGAAGACTTGTGTAAGGATTACCTCGCCAATGTGATGCCGACAAGCTGACCACAGTAAAGCTCGACCTATGTCCTGTTGCAGACTAACACATGCAGCACAGCACTCACATGACCAGTGTTACTAGCTGTTGTGTCAAAAGTCATGTTCACTACCGAGTCAACACAATTCCATGATCGGAGAAGCTCCATAGTGAGATTAGCAATGATTTGACCAGCTGGCTGATCTGTATTTGGCTTGTAGGAAGGCACACCAAGAAGTTTGATGTCATACGAATTGCCAACTGCTATGGTGAGCCTCTCTTCAGCTTTAGTTTGGTATGACAGAGTTGACATCAGTTTAAAATCCCAGTGAAGAGACAGGAACTGTGGTGGAACCCAGGACTCTCTGACCAATGATGCAAGCTCTTCACCAACCTTACGTCTTGCTCTGTCGGCAGTAGAATATATGTGAAACTTTTTTTGTGTCACCTCCTGATTCCTCAATGATGGCTTTGGTAAATGCTGCATGTTGGCCGGTGTGATCTTCATGCTTGTAGACAGGGAAACCATCCTATGGTATTTGAGTATGTCATGACTTATAAAAGCAGTTGTTCCTGAGCGAGTTGCTTGGCGAGATTTTCGTGTTTTTGGTTTGTAATCCTCTATATCACCCTCTTCATCCTCAACATCACTGTTGCTTTCCTCACTGTTCTCAATCTGAACTTTGCTTGTAGATGCTTGGGCTTCTTTATGAGCTTTAAGCTGTCGTTCTGCTTGCATCATTTCCTTTTCCTGCTTTCTTTGGACTTTTGATGCGAGCTTCTTGTCATGGCTTCCAAATGATGCGACTCTGTCTGATTTCATTGACCGCAAGAACTCCAGATCTTCAGGATCTTTTATGAGTTGCTCAGCATTCCTTGGCCACAACTGAAATGTTTCTTGTAACTCCTTTTCGATCCCCTTAAGCTTCGCAACTGCACCAAGCGAAGAACACCGATCCACTGGAAGTTCCCTAAGTTTTGCATTTTTTGCAGATAGTGCTATAATTTTTTCAACAGCTTTCCTCTCAGTAATCATGGCAATGTTGCCTTTCTGATAAAATGGAATAATTTTTTGCAAGACAAATTTAGCATTGTTCCATTTTGTACGGTTAAACGGTAGACCTTCTTGCTGATGAAACATGTAGCATCGCAACACTTGCTCACATGTTGGCAGCCTAGATCCTGTTATCTCTGCATCTGCATCGCTGATTCCAGCACCAAGACCATAAATGGCAGCAGTTTGACGAGTTTTAACAGCATATTTATCATTTGTGCTATCTGAACTGGCCATAATGCACGACAGGTATAAAGAGAACACAAAAAATTCTGTAAAGAGAGAACACAAAATTCATTAACATAAACATTTAACATAAACACACAAAAATCATATTTATCATAAATACTTGCATATCAGATTATATTTGCAGTTCCTTTTAGAATATTCTATAACTTTCCACCACTTCCTAGCACTTTCTAGAGGTTTCTATCACTTTATAGAAGTTTCTATCACTTTATAGAAGTTTCTATCACTTTTTAGAAGTATATATGACCTTTAGAAATATCACTTACATGTTCTTAGGCTGATTTTTGTAGTGAACAAAATTTTTAAACTTCTACTATTTGGATCTCAAATCACAGAATGACTGTGGGGTTGGTGTGCATATAGGAAGTCTGTGTGGACCCCATAAATGGCATTCAAATCCAAAAATAATTCACATAGTAGGTTTTCTTAACCATTGGAACATTTCTAACTTAGGGACAAAGTGAAACTATGTCATTGGTGATTTTGATGCACCCTAATATATATATATATTCCAAATAGAAAAATTAAAAAAATTAAAATATTCATCTCTTTCTTTAACCTTTGTGTTAACCTAATGCTGTTTAACTTTCATTATCTGATTCTATTTCCATTGAAGAATCTCATTATCACTAGATTGATTAGAGCATATAGTTTCAATATCATAGGTACTGGTACTTATTGCAGATTTGGATGTTGACGAAGCCAATGTAGCACCATGTTTGATAGCTTTAGGAGGATTTTTAGGGGTCATTCAAGTTCGCCACTTCTGTTTCACTTATACAAGATTTTCTTCTCTTTCGCAGGTGATGGTTTACTAGAGCAGGAAACCAGTTGTGGTTGCTGGACAGGCCCCAATTGCAGCGATTGTTTGTCCACGACTTCCATCGAAGGAGCAATGCCTGCTCCTTTACTTCCACCACCACCAAGACCTAGAGGGAAGGAAGACCAAATCGGAGAGCATTCGCCTGGTGGTGGAAACCATCTGGCCCATCTGGGAGAAGGCCAACATACCAACTACCACCAAGAAGTACGCAGGGGAGAAGCTGGCAAAGTTGATCGATACCTACGACGCACTCAAGAAGAACAGGACAAAGCCGCAAGAGGGTTACCGGTACAAGGAGGGGATGTTCAAGTCAGATTTGGAAGACGTGTTTGACATGGCTCACTCCTCCGCGCTATCCTCCTCCAAGGTCCCTCAGGAGGACAAGGATTTTCTCACCTCGCAGAGGGAAGACAGGATGTCATCAAGTCTTGCGGGGGTGGACCAGAAGACAGCGAAGAAGAAAGCTGTGAAGCGGAAGAGGGATCTTGCAGCCACGGCTAGGAAGAGTAAATGGGATGCTGGGGTGACACAGCTCATGGAGGTAGCGATCTTGGAGGTGGATGGTTGCAGCACTGAAATGAACACGGAAGACGAGGATGATGATGATGAGACATACCAAGCGCCCAGCACCAGCAAGGCCTAGACTCAAAAGAAAAGGCGAATGAATGCCCTCACGGACCCGAATCTCATCGCTGCTTGGGATCGCGACAACATGTCCGTGAGACAAGCAACGTCGTCCTTTGCAGCAGCAGCAGCTCAGAGTTTGGGTCATGACCTGGATGACCTGGTAATCTTGCCAGCAACTGTTCATCGAACACGGAACAAGATCCGAAAGGAGATGGGAGAAGAGTTGACCCGAAAGTTCGAAGCTTCTGGTCCTTTAGTCTTGCACTGGGATGGGAAACTGTTGGAAGATATCGAGAAGGAGGAGGTTGACCAGATTGCTGTTGTGGTGATGGGCGATGGAGTCGAGGAGCTTCTTGGTGTACCCGTTGCGGTGGATGGCACTGGAAAAGAACAGGCTGCAGCAGTACTCCAGGAAGTCCAGGCTTTTGGCATTTCGGAGCAAATCATTGGACTGGGATTCGACACCACAGATGTGAACGCTGGGATGATCCAAAGTGCTTGCATTCGCATTGAGCAGGAGTTTGGCCGTCCCATGTTGTGGTTGGCTTGCCGTCACCACGTCTTGGAGATCTTACTCAAGGATGTCTTCGTGTGATGTCTGGGGCCATCCTCTTCCCCTGACATTCTCCTCTTCAAAAGATTTCAACAGCGGTGGGCCTCCATTGACAAAGGGTCATTCTTGTCCATCGGTGACGAAAGCAATCCCACAACAGCTGACAACTGGGCAAATCAAGCATCTTCCATGAAGAAATACCTGCAGCAGATGCTTTCCCATGGCACACATCCCCGAGAAGACTACCGTGAACTCCTCATCCTTTCCTACTGCTTCCTTGGCGGTTAGTCCAGGGGGATTTCGTCAGCCTGGGGCCTATCACCATGCCAGATGGATGGCCAAAGCTATCTATGCCCTCAAGATTTTCATGTTCCGTCACCAACTGGACCTGACAGCCAGGGAAGAAGGAGGACTTCGGCGGCTGTGTTTGTTCATCTCCCTCGCGTACTTGAAGCAGTGGAATGAGGCAATGGTCTCGAATCGAGCTCCACTGAACGACCTAGAGTTCCTTCGCCTGCTCGAGGCCTACCCTGACAAGGAAGTCAGCCACACGGCATCCATGGCCTTGAAAAGGCACCTGTGGTACCTCTCAGAGGATCTCGTGGGGCTTGGTTTCTTTGACGACCGCATTCCAAAGGACACGAAGCTAAAGATGGTCCAACGACTTCAATCCCCTGCAACGAAGAAAGGACTCAAGCGGATCGATCCGAAGAACTTCAATCCATAGCAATCCATTGAGCTCTTCGTCACCCGGAGAACAAAAGAAGTCTTCTTCCGCGCGATCCTTGCAGAATCTGAGTCTCCCACCTTCCTCATGAAAGATCCAGAGGATTGGATCAATGACCAGGATTGGATCATGGCGCAAAAGAGGGTGAAAGCCCCGAAGGTGGTCAATGACGCCGCCGAGCGTGGTATCGCTTTGATGAAAAGATTCAATTCCACCATCACGCGTGATGAGAAGCAGAAGCAATTTGTCCTCAAGGTGGTTCGGGCTCACCAGAAGTTGATCCCCGTCAAGACGAAGGAGAGCTTGAAGAGTAAAATCAAGTAGTGTAGGACAGATTGATGATGAAAACAATCCATTTATACGCTTATTTCAATTAATGAAAGGTGCATTTCGTTTATTTTCATTTTTGTTCAGAAATAAAGAGAAGAAGAGAATGATAGAAATTTCTTTTTTTTCCTAAATAGCTACAAGAAAGTGTTAAACTTGAGTGACCTCTAAATACTGTTCGATTCCCATCATTTTTTTGATTTTTAGAACCTCTATGCCTATTGAAATCGGGGCAGCATTCGCGAGCAAGAGAAAATCGAAAAAAAAAAATTTCTATGTATTAATGAGACACCCTAGTATATATGGGTGTATGTGTATGTATATATATGGATGGTCTCGGGGGGGGGGGGGATATGTCATCGTGGGTCTAAAGGATAATTAAGTGGGAGATTCAAAATCCGAGGCATGGATGGGAGAGTCCTGGAAAGGTTGGACAATGGGCAGTCAGCTCCCAGCCAGTGTTCTCGCAAGTTTAACAGATCTCTTTCAGTGCAAGAAAGAGGCCAGTTTTTTTCTGTAAATAGGCTGAAAAGGACATTCTACTGGTACCATATGGCCTATTTTATTATTTATTTATTTATTTTTATAATATATATCATTGCAAAAGTATACCTTATAATTAAATTGGCAATATCTATATTAATTATTAAAAAAAACAAAAAAAAAACAAAAAAAATATGGACATAAAAAAAAATGGTTTTTTAACATCACTAGACGTGTCAATCTTGTGAACTTGATTTTGAAGACGTGATCTGCCATATTGCCCTCGATGAAAACAAGAGTTTAGACCTTTTTTTCAATCACGGAATAATTAAGACATCCATGACCTGCCCTAAATACAATAGTGCTTGTATTTTAAGAAAAGACCAGAAGGTCTTTAGATGCCGTAAAAAAAAATCCTAAAAATAAACGTGTCATTTCAGTTTAAGGGCAGGCGAAATTTAGTGGACTACCCATGCAAGGTTGGCACATGTTATTACATTATCATTTGTATAATTTAGGTCTCGGGGGTATGGGGCGGAGCCCCCGTAAAGATCACGCATCACAAATTGATTGGTCCTAATGTTTTGTGGACAGTTCAGTACATGACACTGGTTAGGTCAACTGTATGCCCTAGATGATTGGTTAGGTTAAGTCATGATATTTTCATTTAAATTCGTTAGTTTAAACGAAAATGATGAGTGCAAACTTTTCTGGTTAATTTTGGTGTTTTATACGAAACTGCCATCCATTTCCTGTGCAAATGCGTAGTTTTCAAGATGACGCGATATCTCGAAAACTACGCATTTGCACAGGAAACGGATGGCAGATTCGTGCAGAGCACCTCAAAATTGACCAGAAAAGTTTGCTCTCATTATAAAAAGAGACTGGGTCAAAAAACGAATAATTACCGTATTTTGGTATTAACCTAACCTACCTAACCCTAAAACTAACGTAAGTGGAAATAGTACCTAAAATGCCTAAAACTAATGAAAACATCATTACCGTACTTAACCCAACCAATCATCAAGGGCATTCAGTTGGCCTAACCTGTTAACATCCAACTAATTAAGTTGCAGAGTAGCAAAAAAATAGCCCAAACCTAGCTCGTATATCATATTTTCATGTCACCAGGCAAATATTGGGAGGGTCGAAAAAATGTCGCAAAAATGTCTCAATATTCAAATCTACATAATTTGGTAAGGATGCATCTGCGAGCATAGTGATTTATATCAAAATGATAAGAAAATTATGCTTTAATATTTTATAATTATATTTGCTTTTGATATTCTGAGTACGATAAAACTCGTATTAACCGCCGATTCCACTGATTCTTATCGAGTCCATGATAGTTTCTAAGAATAAATAATTTATTTGAGTGATAAGTTTGTAGCCTTATACTGTACTATTGTAGGACCTATTTTGAATTTTAAAAAAAATCATTCTTATCCTCTGTCCTATAAAAAATATTTGGTAATTGTGTATAATATCCCCCTCACCTCAGTTTCTAATAAAAATTATTGCAATATGTTGAAAATAATAAATAAAACCTGAAAATAATAAATAAAACCTTTCTCTTAAGTAAAAAAAAATTTTAGTTGATCATATTTATGGAGATATTATTTAATTAACGATATCCATTTGATGTGATGTTTTTCTGATTAGGCTATTTTTTCGCTACTCTGCAACTCAATTGGTTGGTTTCTGTTCTGGCAATTTTTTTTTTTTTCTAATTGGATTCAGTTTGGGTAATACCTCAGTTTGGTCATGTTTGTGATAGAATTATGATGTGTTGTTCGTGTGGTTTTGACTTTGAGAACTTGATTCATCATGTGCTCTAGATGAAGACTAAAAAAGTGCATAACTTAACATGTTATTACATTATCATTTGTATAATAACTACGGATGATAGGCTAATTACTGATCTTCAAATAATAGAACCATTGGGCAATAGCGATCACAATATGGTAGAGTTTGTCCTCTCAGTAAGTCACTCGAAACCAGCTAACTCGACGAAAATTCCTAACTTCCAGCACGCAGACTTTAGTAAATTTCGAAATAAATTGTCACACGTCAATTGGGAAAACATGATGGGGAACTCCAACGCAAAACTAATGTGGGAATCGTTCGAAACAGTATTTAGGACTATAAATGAGGAATGTGTACTGCACAAAATTAAGCGTGCGAAAGTAAACAACAAGCCATTGTGGTTTACTTCTAGAGTACAAGACATTATAAAGAGTAGAGATAGGGCTTATAGGCTACATAAGTGTGATAAAGACAATTTGTGGTTACGAAACAACTACATATCTCTAAGGCCTGAAGCGAAAAGTGTAATAAAAAAGTCCAAGCGCGAATTTGAAATCTCCATAGCTCGTGACAGTAAAGAAAACCCCAAGCGATACTTTCAATACGTCAATAATAGAAATCCAGTAAAAAGCGTCTTGGCACCTTTGAAAAATCTAAATGGAGATCTAGTTTCTGAAAACAAGGAAATGGCTACCTTGCTAAATGAATTTTTTACGTCAGTTTTTACTATAGAAGATGTAACAAATATCCCTACGGTCACGGACATAATATCGTTTGATAATGGTAATATTTTGGATAATATAGTGGTTAGTGAAGGGGAGGTAACGCGCTATATTGATAAAATGAAAATGTGTAAATCACCAGGGCTGGATTCCATATATCTCATACAACTAAAAGAATTAAAAGATAGCATTGTTGTGCCGCTAACAAAGATTTTTAATGCGTCTATTTCTGAGGGGTGTGTACCAGATAATTTCAAGTTAGCAAACGTAACACCTAGCTTTAAGAAAGGTGATAAAGGTGCAACGGGAAATTATAGACCAATCAGTTTAACGTCTGTTGTAGGTAAGCTACTGGAATCAATAATTAGGGATCGTATAGTCGAACACTTAGAATTCCATAAGCTAGTTAGAAATACGCAGCACGGATTTAGGCGAAACAAATCTTGCTTAACTAATCTTTTAGAATTTTTCCAAAGCATGGTTGATGTTTACGAAAGACATTGGGCGGTTGATGTAGTGTATTTAGATTTTCAAAAAGCATTTGACACCGTGCCGCACAAAAGACTCATTGAAAAAACTAAGGCTCATGGAATCAGGGGTGTAGTAATAAATTGGCTAGAAGAGTGGTTGCGAGGCAGGAAACAGAGGGTGGTCATTGATGGAGCGGAGTCGTGTTGGGCTAATGTAGCGAGTGGCGTTCCTCAGGGTTCTGTATTGGGCCCCTTGCTTTTTCTTATATATATTAACGATTTAGATGTCGGCCTAGTCAGTACAGTTTCAAAGTTTGTGGATGACACGAAGCTGGGTGGTAGGGCAATTAATGACAAAGATAGAGGTAAAATTCAGGAAGATCTGAATAAAATCGTTGATTGGTCAGTCACATGGCAAATGAGATTTAACGTTGATAAGTGCAAAATTTTGCATATAGGTTCGCGTAATGGTAATTTTGCGTATAGTATGTCAGGGAAAGATTTAACAAGCATAGAGCAGGAAAAAGATTTAGGAGTTATAGTCACTGGTGATTTAAAAGTAGCGAAACAAAGTACAGCAGCGGTCAATAAGGCGAACAAAGTGTTAGGTTTTATAGCTCAAAATTTTGAGTACAAATCGCGCGATATTATAGTTCCACTTTATAAATCATTAGTTAGACCCCATTTGGAGTACGCGGTCCAATTTTGGAATCCGCATATGCACAAAGATATAGACAAAATCGAAAGAGTTCAAAGATGAGCAACTAAGATGATTCCGTCGCTTAGGTCAAAGTCGTATGAGGATAGGCTTAAGGAGTTAAAATTGACAACACTCGAGACTAGGAGGTTAAGGGGTGATCTAATCCAGGTTTTCAAAATTATGAATGGGTTCGATAACGTAGATAGAGATAGCTTTTTCAAAATTTCTCAATATAATAGGACTAGAAATAACGGGTGTAAGTTGACAAGTAGAAGGTTCGAGACAGCAGTTGCCAAAAACTTTTTTACGCATAGAATAGTAAATAGATGGAATAGTTTGCCGGTAGAAGTAATTGGTAGCATGTCTATAAACATGTTTAAAAATCGATTAGACGCATATGTTGATAGAAAGGGTATAGTTTAAGGTAGTAAAATTAAGGCTTTCTGGGGATAGATCCCACAGCTCAACACAAGTGTTGTGGGATATAGGGAGGCAGCGTCTTGGGTTAGGGGATACTCTCTGTCCTTACACACCCCATTTAGAGAGATTCCTCTGCCGAGTGGTGCCCCCCATAGTACTGTGAGGTATTGAAAAACTCATGATCTTCACTTGCCCCACAAACACCTTTAAATGGGAGACCCAAAATGGGTGCACACACATTTCTACATTACTGTACAGTCTTTACAGCCACACCTACACTTTTTCTCGTAAGTGTATATATTGTAATGTATATGATTGTAAATTTTGACTTGGTCCACAATCGATATGGACCGTGACTTGATGGATACCGTAATGAAATTGACTGGATTCTTTGGATCTGATATATTTGCATTTTCATTATAAATAGATATAGAGTGTAACATATTTGTGGATAGTAGTCTATTATGACGTGATCGTGATCCTCTGGATCCAGAGATTCTATCTTTAGTTTTAAATCGATAATTATTTAGTTTCGTAAAAATTGGTTGTTGCCAATTTACCGGCAGTTTTTACATAAATTTCTTATGTTCTTGTGGTTCGGAACCCACGTAAAATTGTAGGTCCCCTCCGCCACCACGGAGGACATTACACAATACACGATTACGAACACAGTTAGGTAGACCAGCCATGAGTGGATCCTAGGGTCTTTGTTGGTCTGAAACATTATAACATTATAATTTAGGTCTTCGGGTACGGGGGCAGAGCCCCTGTAAAGATCACACATCATAAATTGATTGGATAAGGTTCACTTTATGATGCATGATCTTTATGGGGGCTCCACCCCCATACCCCCGAGACCTAAATTATACAAATGATGTAATAACATGTTAAGATATACACTTTTTTAGTCAAAAATACATTTTTCTAGGTTAGGTTAGGGTAATTATGTATGGTATAAAGAGTAACTCAGTCATTTTACATATCAAAATACATTTTTCTAGTAGTATTTGATGTGATTTGTTCAAATCTGACCTCCATTTCCGTTGGAAATGAGCTCCAACAAAGTTATAGTACTTTGAAGTTTGGCTCATTTTCAAGGGAAATGGAGGTCAAAATCTAAGCAAAACACATTAAATATTACTAGGAAAATATTTTTGGTATTAATTAACCTAACCTAACCTAACCTGACCTAGATATCAATTTTTGAATATGCGTTGCACTTAAATCTATTGCGAGATTCTACTAACAAGCATTTGTTTCCGCACAATTCGCACTTACGGGTTGATGGTAAAATATTTTGTAAATATTTCTATTGCTCGGGAGTCATTAGAATGCACTTCGTATATTAAATCCTCAAAATAATATTCGCACCCTTCACATGTCATCATGACCAACATCTATGAAAAACTAACAGAAGTGGAACTAGTAACTTAAAAAGCCTAGCTCATATATCATGTTCTCATGATGTCACCAATCAAATATTGGAAGGGCGGAAAAAAAATGCCGCAAAAATGTCATAATATTCAAATCTACATAATTTGGTAAGGACGCATCTGCGAGCATAGTGACTTGTATGAAAATGATGATAAAATTATGCTTTAATATTTTATAATTATATTTGCTTTTGATATTCTGAGTACAATGAAATTCATATTATCCTTGTATACAATTACCAAATATTTTACAGTAAATAAAGAAAACTAAATTAATATTTTACATTTATTTTCACAAAGTGGCTCCTTGGCTGGCATGCTGGCCAAGGAGCTAAAGATAGGGTTGCCAACTACATGGCTGGCATAATATATTGCATTACAAAAACACTTGATAGTACGAGGCTATATTATCAATCATAAATAATACAAAATAGATTACATACATGAATGATATAGGTGCCATGCATGATACAGTACACTGTTAGGTTAATTGAATGCCTGGTTAGGTCAACTAGGCAATATCCTATTTTGGGGTCCCAAATTATTCAACCAACCAAAAATAAATGAATAGTGGGATCATGTTAAGAATAGCAAACCCATTTACCTCATGTTAAGAATGGCAAACCTAATGTTTCAACAGGGAAAAATACTTCAAAAAAAAAAAAAATTCCATATAGCCAACTGATGGGGTTGTACTTGTATCAACTAAACCGAACACCCATACTTGATATGTGGGATATTTTTGCTACCTGCACACGAAGGGTAGCAAAAATAATTGAATGCCCGGTTAGGTTAATTAAATGCCCTGTTAGGTGAACTGAATACCTGGTTAGGTTCATTGAGTACCCAGTTAGGTTAACTGTACGCCCTTGATGATTGGTTAGGTTTAGTCATGATATTTTTGTTAAAACTAACGAATCTATCACGACTAAACCTAACCAATCATCAAGGGCATACAGTTGACCTAACCGGGCATTCAAATTTTATCCTATGTAAATAATGGTTTTTACAAAATTCTCCATGTTAAGATAGCAAACCCAAAAGTTTCCATGTCAAGAATAGCGAACCCAACACCCTATGGGTTCGCTATTCTTAATGTGATCCGAATAGTGTCCCAAATTATTTAACAGCATTACCTTTTTGATGAATCAGAACTTGGCATTCCTGTGTGTAGATTCCCAGGAATGCCCAGTTAGGTCAACTGTACACCCTTGATGATTGGTTAGGTTACAGTAAGTCATGATATTTTTGTGAGTTTAAATGATCCTGGGTGATACACTTGTCTATCATACATGTCAAGAAGCAACTAAATATACACATTTGCCAATTGCTTTTATTTGGGATGTTATTTGTTTACTTTGTAATTGTTAAATAATTTGGGATGCCAAAAGAGGATATTGCCAGTCAACTGTACACCCTTGATGATTGGTTAGGTTGTCGTGATATTTTTATTAGTTTAAACAAAAACATCATAACTATCCTAACCAATCATCAAGTGTGTACAGTTGACCTAACTGGGCAGCAGACATGGGGTTAATTACTGGGTTTCTATTACCGTACTATTACTTGGTCATCTATTACTATTACTTTTGTATGTGGGGTACTTCACTCATTTGAAAATGATTTTTGTCTATATAAATGCAATTAGAAGCAGTACGTGTTGATGAACAAACAAACAAATACTGTATTTCAGACTCAATAGGTACAAACATTATACAAGAGGTCCATAGAAGATTGAGATAGTTGTCTGGAGCACTGACTAAGTAGGCCAGTGAATCAGTGTATAATGAACATACAAATACAATGATCCAACCATGAGGTGGTGTGCCAACTATAACTAACATAAGTAAAGCTATCACTAGGAAGACTACACATGGATGAAAGGGTCAAGTTATTATTTTCACAGAATGCTTTTAAGTGGTTACTAAACAAAGAATTATCATTAAGCACATTAGCATTAAAGTCACCAATAATAGTTACATATGTTTTATCCAACTCGTCAATAATACTGCTGACCTACCACAATTTAATGAGGTAATCATCATTATTATCAACTGCTTGAAAAGGCATATAGATACACAGAATTACAAATTTTTTTATTGTCAACACAAATTTCTATTCCAGTTAACCAATTCAAACCAAGTTTTAATTCACTAATATATTTCCCATACCCCAACCTCCATAGAATAGCTACCCCACCAGGTGGGTGGCCTGCAAGGAGACCATCTTGTTTATCTCTGGTGGCCTCCCCTATCCCATGAAAGTTACTGGACAGGCTATTCAGGTCCTTTAAGTCCTGTTTCCTGCAGACAGAATATCAGCATCCTCTAACAACTTGTCAATTATGATCTCCCTATGTTTACTGTTATTGCCTAAGCTTGGGCCTCCACAGTTATAAGAGATTACCTTGAATGTTGCAATTAGGAAGATGCAAGAGTTCTGCCCAGGGCTGTGGAGTCGGCACATAAAAAACTGACTCCGACTCCTCAATTTTTTGTCTATCCGACTCCGAAGGTATATTAATTCTAAATCTGCTATGATGATAATTACACAAGAGGCATTTCATCACCACCACGTGAAGCATCATCATCTGTGGTCATTGTTACGGTAACTTTGTCTGTAGTAAAGAATCTTGTAAGTGGTGCTTGTCGTTCAGTAGATTTCTGATCTTTTGTTAACTTTGAAGTAGTTGGAAGGTTTTTATTACTATCTTTCTCAATGACAACTTCTAAAATTTTGGGATGGAAATGCTGCAAATGTCTTTTCAAATTTGATGCTCTGGTTGGTGCATTTTTATCAGAGCCAGTAAAACCACTGATTTTTGCTTCACATAATTTTTCATCATCATCATCATCATCTTCTATCATACACTGACACACGAAATGTTTCCCATCTGTGGTTATTGTAAAATATTCAAAAACTGCAGACTTTGTTGGAAGTGTCTTTGCCATTGTGAAAGGGGTTTTAGACTTGAAAGTTAAAAACTTATGAAATTTAGAAAGAACTCTAAATTAAATAAGCATTAAAAATAAAAAATATTATCTGAAAAGAAAAAATGAATTAATGGCATTAGTGTCTGAAATGGAAAACATTGTGTTTATTATTTAAGTGGTTTAACCACCATAGTTGCCAGTGATATCACACACAAAAACATATTTTATTAAAATTTATATTGAGGTCGGAGTCAGTACATTTTTACTGACTCCGACTCCGACTCCAGCACCACCAAAATTGCTTCCGACTCCGACTCCAGCACCACCAAAATTGACTCCGACTCCACGACTCCGACTCCACAGCCCTGGTTCTGCCAGCCATATCTACATGTTGAATTGCACTTATACAAGGCACAGCAGTTACAACATTAGACCCAGCTGGATTTTCCTTCACAGTACAACGCATGATATCTCTATAATTACCCTCTCCAGCACTTGTGAGAGGAGCTGCAGGTGTTTTTCTTCCCTCTTTCTCATAGAATTGCCATATATATACCCATTCCAGCCATTCGTCAGCCAGACTCTGTACTGAATAGACGCATTTCCTGAGCTGCTGCTACTTTTGCATATTGCTGATAATTTTACTTTTGGAAAGTTTTGAATTTTGTATACTTGCATTTATATTCACATTGTTGTAGTTAAGTAATTGAATATTAGTGGTTTTTCGTGATTTAGAAGTTTTCATAGTGTGCTGGCTTAACTTAACTTAAACTTGTGACAGTTATAAACTAATTTAACTTGCGCAATGCCATTGCAGAAAGCGTTGTGTTAGGTGTGGGGTAAACCAGTGGTATACGGATTTTAAAGATTATAACGGCGGTCCTCTGGTAATTACTGAAAGATCAGTTTTTCTTTTGTGATTTAAGGGAGGAAATACTTGACCTAAAACACAGTGTATGTGAGGTAATGGAAAGACTTGCAACGCTTGATGAGGGCAGGGGTAGGGATACGGTTGATGAAAGCTGAACCAGTACTAATGTTGAAGACGTTAGTAATTTGAAGGGTGAGGTGCGTAACCTAGTTTCTAGTTTAGGTAGCTTATTGGGAAAGTTGGATAGGGTTGAGGAAGGGTTTAAGATTGGTCTGAGATTAGTAGATGGGGAGGGATTTAGAGAAGCTAAGGGTGGAGCTATGCAATGTACGTTATGTGATAGGAACCCCCCCCCATCGAGGTTTTGAACCCTTTTGACCATTTGGGTCTGTCTCCCAGGGGCCAGGGTTGACAGAGTTAGAGACAAGGTGGACAGGATTGATGTTGCCTCCTGTCACTCGATGTTGGTGATGATAGTAGAGGGCAACGACTCGTATAGGCCCGATACAAGAGTGCCTGATCTTTTGGAGAGATATAGGGGGTTAATTAGGTCCCTGAAGGCAAGGTCAGATAGGTCTTTAGTTGTAGGTATTACTTTTAGGCACGGTTTGGGTCTTAGGATTATGTCTAAAACGATATTTTTTAATACTAAATTAAAGATTTGTGCTGAGGAAAATGTACCCTTCGTAAAGCTGTAGTCAGAATTTAGTGATCCTAGCCTTTTTATAAAAGATGGGAGTGCATTTTAATGAAATAGGTAATGCTAGGCTAGGTAGGTTAATTGACAAAAACGTACGAAAGCTGTATAGGTCAAAGCCTTTTTTAAACGTTGTGGGTCAGGGGAACGTGGGCCCGATGTGAAAAATGGTTTAAAATGCCGGCTCATGGTAAAAAAATAACTTAAGTCTTTTATTGTAATGCATGTAGTATTAGAAATAAATTAAATGAATTTAAGGCGATAATTTATTCTGGCAACTACGATATAGTTGCTATCACTGAAACATGGTTAAATACTGTGACTCAGGACTTGTTGGGGAATTTGATATACCAGGTTTTAAACTTATTTGCTAATGATAGGTTACATAGGATTGGTGGCAGCATTTTGATGTACATTCATAATTCCCTTAGGGCTGTCGAGGTTAAGATAATTTTCCAGCAGCAATTAATGTGATAGGCCTATGCGTTAAAGTTAGGGTGCACAGTATTAGTTTTAATTTTGTTTATAGACCTCCCGTTCAACCCCTTAATACTGATACTAGATTTTACTCACTTCTTAGTAACTTTATTGATAATTGGAATAGTATAATTGTTGGAGATTTTTACTGCCCTAATGTTAATTACAAGACTTTTACTGGTAATGAGGAAAGTTTGAGATTGAGTTCATGGAAGATAATTTTTTACGATAGATGGTTACCAAACCAACGCGCAGTGACAATATTTTAGATGTGGTGATGATGAATGGCAAAAATATAGTCAAAATTTTAGAAGTAGGCGAGAGTTTAGGTTGTAGTGATCATCAAATTCTTAGGTTTAAGTTATTGATAGAAAACACTAAGGATAGTAATGTAATAGAAGTCCCTGATTTTTGTAGGGCTAATTTTGATAGTTTTGCAGATAGGATGAGAGTAGTGGACTAGGATAACTTATTTATGGGTAATGACACAAATTTGCATTGGGAGGCGTTTAAAGGAAGTTTTATGAATATTGAAAGGGAGTTTATTCCTCATAGGCTCAAGCATGCTAGAAATCATGGTAGGCCTAAGTGGTGGACTAGGGAAATACGTAGGTGAGTTCATAAATGAGTGTAATGGAGCATATAGACTTAATTAGCGCAATGGCATGGCAGCTAACTTTAATAGATATATCAAGCTTAGACATCAGGTTAAAAGATCAGTTAGGAATGCTAAATGTAATTTAGAGATACTTATAGCTGCAGATAGTAAACATAATCCAAAAAAGTTTTTTGAATGTCAATAATCGTAAGCCGATAAAAGATAATATAGGCCTTCTCATGGATACTAATGGCGCTTTGGCTTCTGATGCTCAGGCGATGGTGGGTATTTTTAATAACTTTTTTTGTGACAGTCTTTACCGTAGAAGACGTCAATAATGTTGTGGAGGGTGAACCCTTTCCCCGTTTAGTTCTCAGCCCTTTCCCCCTGGCCTTGATTATTTTATTTATATATTAAATTTCTTTAATTTTTGAATGAAATACTTGTTATAGATAGGATTTTAATGGTTCTCTTTTTTTCCAGCAAAAAAAAGAATAACCAATAAGTCTTAAATACATATAAAAAAGTAGAGAGTAAATAATGAATAATTATTAAATAAGTAAACAATAAACATTTTAAACAATAACTAGTAAGAAGTAAATATAAAGAATAAGTATGTTATATGGTAATATGTTAATGTTAATATTTTAATGAATGAAAAGAATAAACAATAAGTTATATATAAAGAAATGTTAAACTTGTAAACAAGGAATGAGGAATAAAACAGTTTTATTAAATTAGTATGGGAAAAAGAGTGAGAGTTGGATGGTTGCTTGTTAAACCCTATTAGTAAACAGATAATAAAGTACTTGTTTATTAACATTTTAGCAAACAAAAAAAAGAATAAACAAATTTAATAAAAGAGATGCTTCTGAGGTTTAAAAGTGTTGGCATGTGTGTCAAAACTCGAGTTTTGAGAAGTGGGGGAACCAATTGGCGCCTGTGTGGAAATGTAAATAAAAAATTAGTTTAAGTGTGTAATTTGACAAGAGAAAATAAAGAACATAACAGAGGAAACTAAATTTAGGCTGGATTTGTCTGAGAGGCTGAAGACTGTTATTGGACCAAGGGAACTTTAAGTTCTGTTAGGAAGGGGATGCTGGAGATATTGAAACACTAACAGAAGGAAGCTATTCTGGCAAGACCTGTGAAACAAGTGAGAAACTGTTGGTGGTAGGTACGAGCCAGCAGTCGTGGAATCAAAGGTCTGGGCAGCGAGCTTGGATCCAACAACCCTTCAAGGTAAGCAGCCTGGTTTTTGTGGAGGGGTAATTCCAGGACAAATAGACAAATGAAAGTGCCAAATGTACACTCCACCATCTCCAAAATTCATGAAACTTGGTGTGAGGGTTGGTTTGGGTCCAAATTATAAAAATCTGAATTTTTTTGAAAATTGGTCAAGTTGGTCAAATTTTGGTCAAATGAAAAAACCAACAATTTTCAAACGTAAATATCTCAGCTGCTAATTGTGATAGTGTAATAAGTCTTAAATTCTTAAATGATAAAATATGTAAAATTAACTGTAGTTTCTAAATATGTATAATTTTTTTAGGGTAACAAAAATAAAATTATGATTTTTTGGAAAAATGTCAATTTTCTTTTTTGCGATTTGGCAGCAAAGATATCATTTTTTGAAAAAAAGACCAAGAATAAAAAAATGTTTATTTGATATATGTACACCATAATAAGTAATAAAAAGTCAGCTTATAGTTTATTATAAGGCTCAAAACTGAGTTTGAAATTAAGTAATAAATTTTTTTTTCAGACGACGAAGATTTATTACAGACTTGTTGGTCCAAAAAAAGACAATTTTCAAATCATATAAAAAATACATGTAGATAAACCAAAGGAGAAAAAATCTTTTGAAATATATGTACAATGTACATACATAACCTCTCTTATATTTAGGGACAGAATATATTGACAATAATAATGTTTAATTTATAAAGCGCTTATCAGAGTATAAAATACTCTTCCTAATACTACACGTACACATGTCTTTGAGAATGAATTAAGAGACGGTATTCTCATCCAGTGAATCCAAATTTTAGACACTAATAATATAATAATAAGAAAAAAGAATTTGAAAAGATTTTTATAACTATTAAGTAGATACACAAATCTTAGATAAAAATTTTAGAAATATTATATAGACAATCTTAAATAGTATATATTTGATAGAATTTATTTTATCTTCTTTGAAAAGTTATTTAATTCTTGAAGCAGAAAAATGTATTGTATTCTTGTTCCTCCTCGTAAACTTGCTTCAATACTCCCAAATATATTTTCTTTTGGAACGTGACAAACATCATCTTGCGCAAGAAAAATGTATGAGGGACATACGCCCGAAGGATGGAGAAATTTTATCAGAAAATCATCATATTCACAGTAGGGTGCATCAAATGCCCTTAGGTTCTTGGATTTTAATGTCTATTATCTCAAATGTTACACTTGTTGCTAGAAGTGTGTATGCCAAAAATTAATTAAATCGGAGGTGGTCCTGGGGTCACTTTTATATTTTCGCGGCAATTTTCGGGGGCCGCGCTATGTAAAAATATCTATTTTTTTTATTTACCAACCAGTTGACTACTTACATTGTTTCTTTTAATATAGAGTTGCTAAGGGGTGATTTACATAACATTTGAGAGAATAGACATTAAAATCCAAGAACCTAAGGGCGTTTGATGCACCCTAAAGGGGTGATTTACATAAAACATGTACCATAAACGAAACTTCACTTATAGTCTAATAATATCCTTTATTGTCTTTCAGAAACAATGGAAGCTAAGAAGACCAGATTAGCAAGTGCCATTTTTGGTCTTGGCAATGCTCTTACAGAAGGAGATGGTACATTGACAGGAGTCCGCCTCCCAACTTGCTGGCAGGTTCTTCGATGCATGATGTGGCACATCCAGAAAGAAATATGCGAAGGCAAACAAACACAGCCACTCAAATGGAAATCTGCCAGCATAGTCCTTATCCAGCTGAAAACATTCTACACTAAAGCAAATATTCCTATGCTTTCAGACCATCAATGCTGCAAACTAATACTTGACCTTCTTAATGACAATAACAAATTGCGTCAAATACCTGTTTCTCGCAGAGAATCTCCAAACACTTTGGCTAAGTTGCAATCCATGAATGAACGTCTTGATAAGACCTTTGGTGTATGGACAAAAGATGCAATGACAACATTAAGAATGAGGAAGATAGAGCATTTTTAGAGTCAATGAAATCTGACAGAGTAGCCTCATTTGGTAGTGTTGACAAGAAGAAAGCTGATAAAGATCGTAGAAAAGAAAAACGCATCTTAGCGGAAGCTTCAAGACGAGAATGTCATGAATCATCCAGTGTACAAGAGATGAAAAGTTCTGTATGCTCTGATGATAGTGCCTCTGCAGATAGCTTGGAAGAAACTGAAGAAGAGGCGATTCCAGAGCTTCAAAGGAAGCGTAGTCACCACAGATCAACATATGCAGGTACGACTGGTACGTCTGCCTTTATTCCTCATGATATTCTGAAAAGGCCTTCAGTCGTGTCTGTTGCTACTCGACTAAACATAACTCCTGTTCAACAGGCTGTGCTCACCGAAGCTGTAATTCAAGAGGCAGGAGGTGATCCACGTCGTGTGGCCAAGTCGTATTCAACTGCTGATAAGGCTCGACGATCAATAACAAGTGCTATCGCCAAAGATATTCGAGAAAATTGGATCGCCCCAACAGCTGCAACACTTCACTGGGATGGCAAGCAGATGCATACGCTCACAAACAAGAATGGCAAGGAAGAAAGATTGCCAGTGTTGGTTGGGAATGCCACTGATGTAAAGCTACTGGGAGTGGCTAGATATCCTCGTGGAAGTGATATGTCATCAGGTGACATCATTGCCGAGCACACTTACACGTTTCTACATTCATGGAAGTGCAAACAGTCAGTTGTCAACTTATGTTTTGACACAACAGCATCAAACACTGGACACGTTACAGCTGCCTATGTTACCATTCAATCAAAACTGGACCGTGCTCTTCTGTGGTGTGCATGTTGCCATCATGTTGGAGAGGTAATCCTGGATCATGTGTTTGACGTTCTCAAAATTGAGACATCAAAGTCTCCAGAAGCATCTTTGTTCCAAAGATTCCAGAAGAATTGGGAACGCATATCGCATGCAAAAGATGAAAGTTTAACCAAAATTGACATTTCAATGTACAATGACGATGCACAACTGCTGCTTTTATCCTGCAAAAACAAGGTTTTAAGCACAATCTGCACAAGCGCTTCATACTGTAGGGAAGACTACAAGGAAATGGCACAACTCTGCCAGGTAGTCCTCGATGATGATGTCACAAAACAAGGAACACTCCACAGACCTGGGGCCATGCATAAAGCAAGGTGGATGTCAAAGATTCTTTATTCCATCAAAATATGCCTACTTGAAGAGCAAATTTCTGTACTACCTCGAGGAACTGTAACAACACAACATCAACAGGAAAAACTGAAGGAGTTTGTTGTTTGTTGTTTATATTTATTGTGATTGGTGGCTCATATGTCAGTCTGCTTCAAATGCCCCATGGTTTGATTTGTGCTTATACAAGACTCTGCTCAACTATAAAGCTGTCAACTCAATCATTTCAGTCAGCGCTGTGAAAGCCTTTGATAGACATTTGTGGTATTTAACCCCAGAACTGGTTGTTTTGGCACTGTTCAGCAATGCAGTACCTCAAAAGGAGCGTCGTGCCCTTGCAGATGTGTTACTGGCCATACAACCAGATGAAATGCCAAGCACTCCAAAACACCGCTACGGTTCTGGATATGGCAAACAGTCATTTCCAAAAATTACAGAAGCGACAACCCTGGCTGATCTTGTGAACGAGGACTCGTGGTTTACAGTGAACCTTCTTCACCTGGATATGACCTTCCTAACAGAGGATGTTGACAATTGGCAGAACAATGACCACTTCAAGGCAGCCAAGTCCATTGTGGATGGGTTAAATGTTGTGAATGACCCTGCGGAGAGAGCAGTAAAGCTCACAACTGATTTTGTCTCAGCTGCAAGAGGAGAAGACCACTTCCAAAATCTTCTTCAAGTGGTGAATGTGACCGCAAAGCGAGGCCAAATTTGCGGAAATGAGCAAAGTTGGAGTAGTGACATTGGCGTTGTGTTTTATACATTTTCAACTTTCAATCAATGTAAGTATAGTAATACCGAATATTTGTATATTAGTATTATAAGTAATACCGAATATTTGCCGAATATTCGGTGCATCACTACTAAATATATAAAAGTGGCCGGTGGCCACCCAGGACCACCTCCGATTTGATTTATTTTCTGCATACATACTTCTACCAACAAGTGTAACATTTGAGGGAATAGACATTAAAATCCAACAACATTTTGAAAATCATGGGGCATTTAATGCACCCTAATTCACAGTCAAAGGACTTAACTAATATGAGCCATAGTTTATTTTCATACATACAACCCACAAAAGAGCCTGTTTCAATTTTGCGTTGAGAGACAGTATTATGTTCTTGATCCGAAGCAGAAACTCTAATGAGCTCTCTTATTTCGACTGACTGTGCACTCTGAGAGAGTGGATAAACCTTCAACGAATTCTTGGAAATTGGGACAAAGCGATGTAATTGTTGAGTACCTTTGATAGAAGTAATAGGTTCACTCAGACATTTTTGCAAAGAAAGCTCTACATCTACAACTTCTGCCTTAGAGACGTAAAAAAAGTCAATAGTGGTTAGGAATTCTTGAGAGCAGAAATTGTAGAAGTCCTCAGCTGTTAAGATTTGATGGTCGAGAGGCTGTCGTAAGCTTTCTCTGGTGACTGCTCTTTTTACCGTTCCGCCAATACCGTTGCAGGCATTCTTCCCATGGGATGTCGCGAAAAAATTCCACTCAGCATGAATTTTGAAGTCTTCGAAATGATGGCATAAATTTAGAAAATTTGTTTTATTCTTATACTGAGCCGTGCATCCATCTGTGAAATAATGAATTTTAGTTAGGTTTGAATTTTGTTGTTGGATGCACAGGATTAATTTTTTGAGAAAACTATGAACCAGAATTGTATCATGCCTGCGACGGTTTGAAACAAAGCAGTAACTTTTGCAAATTAGTTTTCCTGCATTGTTTTTGGAATAATAAACGAATGGGTGCACTGTACATTGCGAGTTCTTCCAATGAAACCCCTGGGCACAATCTTGTACGATGAATGAGAAGTTTTCCGCGAAATCGCCCACCAAAACACCTTCATTTTCGGGCAGAGTTTCTTTTAGATTTTTGAAGTAACTCGACTGACATTTATTCGTGAAGTGGTGTCTTGTCAGTTGTGCAATTTTTTTGGTGAGCGATTCCACGTATTCCTCTGGAGTTTTGGTGATCTTTTAACATACAGTGATTGACGGACACCCATTGTTTATATTTTATCTCTTCCATCGCCATGAAGTCCAAACTTTCCAAATAATTTTTTATTCCAACCTCTCGCGGGCATCTTTTGCATTGGTGCATCATACAATCTTCATTGTCCATGCTGCAGATGGATAAAGACATTAATTTTTTGTAGTCTAAATCTTTAATGCCAAACGCTGATATTTGTAGTTTTAGATTTTGGTGATGCGTACATATGCAGACACTGTGAGTTCCGCTTTGTCCCGCAAGCACGCACCATGATGGTCGAAGATGAGTAAAGGTACTAAAGGCTATTTTGGGATTTTCATCATTTTTTGCATATTCAGCATATAACTTTCAAGTTACACAATACCAGTCTTTTTTGCTTTTTTATTTTTTCACCCTCTTCATTTATTGCAAACTTATAATCTTTGATTCCCAGGCATATCCTACTATATTCGTCATTTTCATAAAACTCCTGAATGATTTTTTTCATTTCAGCTGTGATGACCTTCCCTTTCGTCATGTTTGGAATGTTAGGAAGAATCCCAAACTGTTTTTGAAGATTGCGGCTCTTATGCACCATATACTTTGTTGCTCCAAAGAAGTCAGCAGTTTTTTCAATGGGATAGGGATACAATGATAGTATTGGGTCATTCCAGCTCAGTTGGTACAGGGGTGGTTGAGTGACCATCTCCAATTTTCTTCAAATTTTCAGGGTTGATTCATACACCATTCAATAGCTTAAATCTAAAATTTTAGCTTCCTCAGTCAAAAACGTTTAATTTTATGGTCACTTAAATGACCCCCACCTTCGACAAAAAATGCCCATGTTGGGCTTGAATGGCCAACACCTTCATTTTGAGAGGCCTTGAAAAGTGTCTTCTAATAGGAGTAGAAGCTTCAAATTTGTCATGCCAATGCAACTTCTGGTGGGCTTTTCAATTTTGCAAGCAAAAAGGCTGTGGAACAAATAATTTCTAAGTTACAAGGGCTTAAATATGGCTCCACTTTGAAGCTTGCATCAATTCCTCCCACTTTTACGACTACCATTTTTAAAAGTTTTAGTTCTACATCAATCACAGTTGTTTTAATACTCCTAATAGTCTCTATGGGTTGTAAATTTATGAGTGAAATAAAAAAATAACCAAAAAAAGGATTTATTTCTATTTTTAAAAATTTCCAAAAGTTGATATTTTCACAAAATTTGCAAAATTAACATCAACTTTGGGGCTTAATATAAAGGTGTCTGAAATTAGTCAGGGAGTTGATACTTCTAGTAAAGAAAGATACATATGTGTAAAAAAACATATATTAAGGAATAGATCTCAACTCAACTCCTTCATATAGTTTTGGTGATTCAAAGGAAAATGCTTTTTGTGAAAAATCTCAAATTTTTGCAAAATTTATAAATTTTTAAATTTTTATTTATGACATTGAATTGTAATTTTACTTCTATTTTATTACTTAAGTTGATTTACAATTGTAATATGTAAATAAGTCTAAAACATACAAGAAATTTAATATGTCTGTCAAAACAACCAGTGACTCGAAGGGCTCTGGGTAGCTCATTTCGCTTTGTATATTCTTATAAATGTAAAACATGATGGTTAATCATTAATGTCCAGGCCTATTTTATAGATCATGATCTTTTATTTTCAGAAAATTTAACTAGAGCAATTAACTTAATTTTACTGCCTGTAATAATGGCTTATTCTAATCAAGAATCAAAGTGCAGCTTTGGTATGTACTTGGATGATCCATGTCATGAACACACTCACCAGGAAGGTGGGTATGTATACCTTACATGAGCTGACAGATGAAACAAGGAAACTGCTATTGTGGAGAACAAAAGCAACTGTAATCAACCCAAATAGTGCTATTGTATGCTACCACCATGAAAAAATGTTTGGAATGCATTACCAACAAATGCAACGTAGCTGCCAAGATCCATGGAGAAATCATCGAAAGAAGATGACAAGTAAGTAAATATAGGTACTAATATATTTATATTTCATAAAGAAGTTTATATTGTAAATTATAACCTAAATTAGCTATTTAATTTCAATAGGGTAGGCTATATACTGTGCTACTGAATGCATATGTTTTGAATATTTTATACGAATAGCCTATAACCAAATGTTGAGGTTTTAAAATTATTTTCCAATGTGTTTAGAGTTTACATTACCCTACTTTATTTGCAGAATCACTACAAATTATTGACAAAGACATAGCAACTAGACTGAATCTGATACCAGGACAGAAACTTCGCTCAACATGCTTCTCTAGAGCCAAGACGATTGAAGATGAAAAAGACTCAGGTAGTGATGAATATGTTCCAGAAGAAATAGTTAAGGAGACATTTGATGAAACGTTAGGTTCACTAGAATGCTCACCCATTAAGTATGTAAGAGCAAGAGATCGAAAGTTTTATGTGAAAAGGAAACTAAAGCAAATTGAAACATCAACAAAATCAAAGCTGTCAAAGTACTTCATATGAAGCCTAGCATTTTGGATGAGGAAGCGGAGAAACCTATAGAGAGTGAGGAAGAAAAGTGTTATCAGCATATGATAGAGGAACTGAAAGAAAAGTGTAAAACTAGTACCAGACAAGAAAAGATACAAATTCTAACACTCCTTCCAATTGGTAAAACCTGGTCCAGAGAAAGAATTATGAAAGAATTTGAAGTGTCAGCCAGAATGGTTAATGCTGTGAGGGCCTTAACCCCTTCCGCACGATGGCATAACTGCTTATGCCATGTAATATATCATAGTGAGCTCCAATGTCATAACTGTTTATGCCATGAAATGAATGCTTCATGTGGATTCTAAATAAAACTTCGTAGCTTTGTGTTGGTTCGTATATGAATATTCGAAGTATTGGCTTGTCATTATGACATCATAATTGTCCAGCCAATGGGAAAACAATGTGGGAGGAGCTACATAATTATGCGACTAATTTTGTGACTCGTGTGAAGAAAATTTTAGTTTCTCGATTGTTCTTTTTTGTGCAAACATGTGATCATCTATTTAGTTATTCAAATAAGTTTCTTTTATTCAAAATGTCTGATAGTGACTTAGATATCAGTGATAGTGAGTATGAACCCGTGGAGTGTGATAATGAAACCATAGACAGTTGTGAAAGTGATGAATTTGATCATATATCAGATGATCCTTCCATGATAATAAAAATGATGATAATTAGGTAAGTTAAATATACAATTCATACTTTTTTTAATAATACTTTGTAATTTTCCATATTTTTCCTTTCAAAAATTATTTTAGAATTATGTAAAAAATTCGTATTTCTCATCGCAACATTGCTACGCAACATCGTGCGGAAGGGGTTAAAGAGAAAAGAAGGTATCCTTCCTATAATGAGAAATAAAAAGAGTAGCAAGGGTATAAGCGATGAAATAAAGGAAAGAGTGATAGAATTTTTCCAAAACAATGAATATACTAGAGTGCCCTGGTAAAGAAGACTACAAATCAATAAAAACACCACAAGGGAAGGTTCACAAGCAGAAAATACTGTTGTTGACAAATATCAGAGAATTATATACGCTTTACAAAAATAAATATCCAAATGACAAAATCTCCAAATCAAAGTTTTTTGAACTGAGACCAAAATGGTGTATGGGTGTGGGGAGTAAAGGATCACACAATGTATGCATTTGTGAAATACACCAGAACTTTAAACTTTTATGTGAATCACTCCCCGTCAAAGTAGAATTAAGAGAGTTACTAGGGAAAATAGTCTGCAACACTGAAACCAGAAACTGCATGATTAATAACTGCAAAACATGTCCTGGTTTAAATGAATTACGGGATTGGCTTCTTACCATTTTTGAAAACAATGATTATGATATGGATGATGATGTTTCCTTTAAGCAGTGGCTTCATACAGACCATACCCAACTGGTCACAATGACAAAAAGTGTTTCGAATGTAGTAGAAGACATGTGTGAAAGTGCAAAAAAGTTGAAAGTACACCATTTCATAGCAAAAGCCCAATCAAAATATTTGTCCGACTGTAAAGAAAACCTCAATGATTCTACAGCATTAGTGCTTGTTGACTTCTCTGAAAACTATAGTTTTATAATTCAGGATGCCGTACAAGGGCATCACTGGGACAATACCCATGCTACCTTGCATCCGGTAGTCTGCTATCAAAAAGTTGATGGTGAACTAAAAGTTACAAATTTTTGTGTAATATCAGATTCACTTACACACAACACAACTGCAGTTCATTCTTTATGTGAAGCCTTGAAATTACTTAAAAGTCAGAATCCTAAACTAAAACATATTTGTTACTTTAGCGATGGCGCAGCAAGTCAATATAAAAACTATAAAAACATCATTAATTCAGTGTTACATGAAAAAGATTTCCAACTAACATATAAATGGAACTTTTTGCCACCTCTCACGGAAAGAGCCCCTGTGATGGTGTTGGTGGCACCATCAAAAGGTTAGTTGCTCGGGCAAGTCTACAAGCAACAAGTAAAGGTCACATCACCAATCCAAAAGAGATGTTTGATTGGTGCAAATCTAATATTAATGGTATACAATTTCTGTACATTGATTCAGCTAAAATTGAGGAAAATGCTAATTTATTTGAGTTAGAAAAAAGGTATTCCTTAATTAAGACAATCCCAGGAACCCGTTCATATCACTGCTTTAGACCTTCATCAACAGGCATTAAACTGTACAAAATTTCTAGTGATGAAAATTTCTTTAACGTACAACTTTCCTTCCTCAATGCTACACAAGAAAATGTGGCTTACCAATATAAACCTGGTACATATGTGGCCTGTTTCTATGAAGGTGACTGGTTTGTTGGAAACATAGTTGAAGTGTGTGATACTGAGAAGGATCTATTAGTAAATTTCATGAAAAAGAATCTTTTTAAATGGCTGGAACAAGAGGACATTTGCTGGATTCCATTCCAACATGTTTTGTGTTCAATTGAACCACCTACAGTTGCTGGGAAAATGGGGAGACAGTACAAGTTATCAAATGATTGTTTATCTAAAATTGAGGAGTATTTTAAAAAAAGCCCAAGTAACTACAGACCTGTATCAAGCTGAATAATAAATTGCCAATTTATGGCTGTGAGGCCATGGAGTGTTGAAGACAATCAGACTTAAAGCCTGAGTACAATAATAAATTCCTGAGTCAGTGTCTAAACATAAAAGTTATTAGCTATATATAAGTTTATATACGAATTTACATAAAACAACATATGAACTTATAGCCAATAATTCACATGCTTAAAAACTCAGGAATTCATTATTGTATATAGCTAAGTACTGTACACTTGTATTAAGGGAAGTAATACAACAAAGCTACTTAAATTTAAGGTTTTGTACTGAAAATGGTGGTTACTGCTAGTTTATCTGTACTAACTGCATAATTTAAATTACTAGGAAGTGCTTAAAGAGCAGTAGAACACAGTTCTACATGATTTACTTAGGTAGATCCAAGTATTGAGCCTACAAGCTGGTCCATCTATTGTGTTAACTGCAAATGTAGTAATAATCTAGGTATATATTGTGTCTTTTTTATGAGTAAAACTTGATAATGTAACAATTGTGATTTAACTTGCCAAGTAATAAAATGGAAGTAAAATTACAATTCAATGTTGTAAAAAGAAATTTAAATATTTCAAAATTTTGAAAAAATTCAGAATTTTTCACAAAAAGTACTTTTCTTTGAATAGCCAAAACTCTATGAAGGAGTCGAGTTGAGATCTATTCCTTAATATATGTTTTTGTACACATATGTATCTTTCTTTACTAGAAGTATCAACTCCCTGACTAATTTCGGACACCTTTATATTAAGCCCCAAAGTTGATGTTAATTTTGCAATTTTTGTGAAAATATCAATTTTTGAAAATTTTTAAAAATAAAAATAAATCCTTTTTTGGTTATTTTTTTAGTTCTCATAAATTTACAACCCATAGAGATTATTAGGAGTATTAAAACAGCTGTGATTGATGTAGAACTAAAACTTTTGAAAATGGTAGTCATAAAAGTGGGAGGAATTGATGCAAGCTTCAAAATGGAGCCATGTTTAAGCCCTTGTAACTCAGAAACTATTTGTTCTACAGCCTTTTAGTTTACAAAATTGGAAAGCCCACCAGAAGTTGTATTGTCATGACAAATTTAAAGCTTCTACTCCTATTAGAAGACACTTTTCAAGGCCTCTCAAAATGAAGGTGTTGGCCGATCAAGCCCAACATGGGCATTTTTTGTCGAAGGTGGGGGCCATTTAAGCGACCATAAAATTAAACGTTTTTGACTGAGGAAGCTAAAATTTTAGATTTAAGCTATTGAATGGTGTATGAATCAACCCTGAAAATTTGAAGAAAATTGGAGATGGTCACCCAACCAACTTTCTGAAATCTGTACCAGTTGAGCTGGAATGACTCTATTTGTAACCTAAGATTGCAATCATTACTTGCTTGAAATTTCTCCTTTAATTCTTCCATAACCTTTTGATACCTGAAATAAAGTGTATTTGACATTAAGTTTAGTATATTTTTAATTAAACTTTTCATAAAATATATGTATATGTATTATATTGTCCGATTATAAAAATGTAAACAGATAAAACTTAATTTAGTATATACTTCGATGACTATATTAAATTTAATTTAAAATGTCAAATTTCAATAACTATGTCCGAAAAGTAGTCTTGCCCCTCTAAATCATCTTCCAAACAACTTTTTTTGGATGGACCAGCTTCAGAATAGTCAATAGGAGCCCCATAAGCAGCTTCAAAACTTCGTTTAACCTTTTCCATTGTCGATCTGAATTTCGTAGAAGCCTTTATCTGTTTTTGTCCCGGCTTCAATCCAGCTGTAAAACAAATTCATAAATTTAGGTTGCGTGAAATAATCAAATATCAAATATTTTGTATATATGTATTCAAGTGCTGATGCTAATATGTAAAAACAGAAAACTACGAATTTGGCATTAAGAAACAAATGTCCTGAATGGAGTCTCTATTGTTTTATTACCTGTTTTAATAGGGCTTTCATCAAATAAAGGTAAAATATTGTCGCTGAGCAAATCTTTATTGAATTGCCTGTCTTGAACGACAAATTCTTCCAATGGTGGTGGATTCGTGGAATCGCTACTGCTTTGCTCCATACATTCGTTAAGTATGTCTGGCTCAGGTATTGGTGCAGGTTCCGGCTCTCTGGATGAACGTTGAACATGTTCTAATACAATTGGCTTTTTTAATTGTGACATAGCAATTGCTGCATAGTAATTGATTTTCTTCCAAAATTCCATAGCTTGCAGCTGCCATGGCAGAGTTTACTTTTTTGATGTTACAGAAAATTATTCTTGTTTTGAGGCATTTTAAGGGTTAGTTAGGTAAATTTATGTATACTAGAAAATTAGGTATATGCTGAAAATCTGGAAAGAAAGCAAAAAAATTATTAAAATTTGGAGGATTTTTTTTAATTTTTTTTTATTTTTTTATTTTTTTCATAATAATCGTCGATAAGCTGACTTTTTATTACTTATTATGGTGTACATACATCAAATAAACATTTTTTATTCCTGGTCTTTTTTTCGAAAAATGATATCTTCGCTACCAAATTGCAAAAAAAAAAAAAAAAAAAAAAAAATCATAATTTTAT
The DNA here is from genome assembly GCA_023014485.1 of Bathynomus jamesi. Lineage (NCBI taxonomy): Eukaryota > Metazoa > Arthropoda > Malacostraca > Isopoda > Cirolanidae > Bathynomus > Bathynomus jamesi. The sequence goes on along the minus strand of JAJOZX010005446.1, from coordinate 146,917 downwards.
TTTTGTTACCCTAAAAAATGATACATATTTAGAAACTACAGTTAATTTTACATATTTTATCATTTAAGACTACACTACCACAATTAGGAGCTGAGATATTTACGTTTGAAAATTATTGGTATTTTCATTTGACCAAAATTTGGTCAAGCCATAAAATTTGACGAACTTGACCAATTTTCAAAAAAAATTCAGAAATTTGTAATTTGGACCTAAACCAATTTTCAAAAAAAATTCAGAAATTTGTAATTTGGACCTAAACCAACCCTCACACCAAGTTTCATGAATTTTGAAGAGGTTACCGTGTACTTCATTTGTCTATTTCTCGTAGAATTACCCTACTGCCTTCACCCAGACTCTCCACCCTTTCAACAGGCCTCTCCCTCTTCCCCAGATCTAAGAAGATAGCCTGGACCCTTACACCCCTCACTTCATCTACAAGGACCATATCATCCCACTACAGAAGTCCTTCCAATCTACCCCCACAGACTTTGACAATAGTAGTTGATGTACATGACCCATCTCCCATGACAAGATCCAATATAGACAACATTCTCTCCCCTGAGGATCCAGTGGATGCGGCACTGGGGCATCTATATGGTGTGGCCAAGGGGAGCTCAGCTGTGCCCATGTGTCTTATGCGTGTGCCCTTGACTCCTGGTGCCATTTTTTTCCACCCCCTCATAAGAAAACACTGGTTCATCTTCCACCCCTACAGTACCTGCCTCCCCAACACCCCTGGCCCCCTCCATGTCAGCCACCCTGAGTGCATCCTCCCTCCCACCTGCCCCTCCTTCTGGTACCCCCTATTGCTACCCCAGCTCCGCCATGAGACCCCAAACAGGCTGCAATCCCCGCTGGGGTTGACTGGCTGACTGATTCCTTCTCTGGTGAATGGCAAATAGCCAGTCATGCCCCTGACCTATCCTTCGCCTTTGCGAACCCCAGATTTCCCTTCACACCCCAACCCTGTAGCACCTACACCTTTATCCATCCTCCATCATCAAATAATGAACCCTCCAAAATCTACAAAGTACACTGGAACTACAAAGGTCTTAATTCCTTGATTGCCTCTTCATGTCTGGTGTGTGTGCGTGTCTCCAGGAGCTAATCCTAGGGACCATGCCCTGCCCTGCCCTACTGGATATTCCTACATCACCAACCCATCACCTACCTGCACTTGAAGTGGGGGCTGCCATTCTCGTACACCACACAGTCCCCTTCACAATTTCTCTATCCAATCTCTGTTACAGGTGATTGCTACCTGGCTTTACCTGGATAGACAGTACACCATCTGCTTAATATACCTCCCTCCCCACACTAGTCTCCCAAAATGACCTGGTGGAGGTAGTAAAACAACTCCCCAGGTCCTTTCTATTCCTGGGTGATTTCAATAGTTGCCACCCCTTGTGGGGAGACACACACCACCAATATGGCCCCAAAACTGATTACTCTCATGACTGAGTTCTCCTTTGAGTGCCTCAATGATGGCTCACCTACATTTTACCATGCCACCAGCTGCACTCCATCCTGTATGGACTTGTCATTTGTCTCGACTGATGCCCTCCTAGATTTCACATGGCAAGTCCTTCAAGAGGACTATGGTAGTGACCATTTCCCTACTCAACTCTCTAAATCAGCCCAACCAGATGATTCAGGTACAGGAAAGATGGATTATTGCCAAAGCAAACTGGTCCTGCTTCCACAATAATACATCTACAACCCTTATGACTGCCCACTTCCCATCCTCCAATGAGTGCATCACATACTTTGAATCAGTTGTTGTAGTGGCTGCATGCACTAACATCCCATGATCCTGCACCTGAGGGGTACCTTGGTGGACCCCAGAGTGCAAGGAGGCCATACACACCAAGAAGACTACTCAACGCTTCTACCGTACACAACTCCACATCCACCACATGAAGATGCAGTGGACCAGGGCCATCACCTGCTATACAATGAAGAAAGTGTGCCTTTGTATCTGGCATCACCACCTCCACACCTTCAGCTACCATCTGGAAGAAGGTACAGGATGTCGAGAGGCGACATACCCCCTTCAAACCCCTGGTTCTCCAGACTAATGATGGACTTCTGTATGAGCCCAAGTTGGTGGCAGACCACTGAGCTTCTACCTTCACTGCCATTCTTCTTCTGCAGACAGTTCCCTCATACCCACCCCTAACAGTAGCTCCTCTTCACCATCTCCAGACAGCACCATGCATGCATGAACTACAGGCAGCACTGGCATCTCAATGATCCCCTTTCCCTGGCCCAGATTGTATCCCATACATCATGACCCAGCACATCCACCCTACCTTACAAATTTTCCTACTAGACCTGTACAGTTGCATATGGATAGAGGGCACCTTCCCCTCCTGGTGGAGGGATGCCCAAGTAATCCCCATCCCCAAACCCAGCAAAGATTCCTTCAATCCCACAAACTACAGACCTATCGCCCTAAGGTGTTGTGCCTGCAAAATCTTAGAAAAAAATGGTTGCTATGTGACTATCTTTCTTCCTTGAAAATAGTGATTCCTTTCCAGCTACCCAGTCCATCTTCAGACAATTTCACTCCACTACTGATCCCCTCCTGCTCCTCAGCCAAGACATACAAAATGCCTTTGACAGTGGACAGTTTGCCCTATCCATTTTTTTTTGATATACAGAAGGCCTATGACACCACCTATCAGAAAATAACCCTCAGTCAGCTGCAAAATCTGGGTCTTGTTGGAGCCCTGCCAACCTTCATCAGGGGCTTCCTCTCCTCCCAAACCTTTAAAGTTTGGGTGGGCCCAGTCCTCTCAAACACTTTCATGCAGGAGGACAGGGTCCCACAGGGAAGCATTCTTGGTGTTCTATGCTTTTCCATAGTTATGAATACAGTCTCAAAATGCCTTCCACCCATCATCCATTCTTCCATCTACACAGATGACCTTGTGATCTACTTTGCAGGGTGAGAGCCATCCATTGTTCAATGGCAAATTCAGCTCAACCAATGGCTCAACTGGGTTCCCCACTTCAAACACCTGAAGCAATCCCTCCAATGTCCCCTCACTCTCCTAGATCACCTCTCCCACACCAAATGTGACACAGACTGACATACTCTCCTTCACCTTTCCACTTCCATGGTCCAGTCAAAGCTGGAATATGGCAGTGTCATATACAGTCAGCCTCCAAGACCTGCCTCCATATCTTAGACCTGGTATTTAATAGGGGCCTCTGCCTCTCCACTGGTACTGTACCTTCCACTCTTCCCCAACCTCCAGCCTCCAAGTGGAATGCAATTACCTCCCTCTCACCCTCTGATGGGGTCTGGAAGGACATACCTTCATGCACAGAGACTACCCTCTTCGCTTCTTTGTGCAGCAATTTCTGAACTCCCACTCCAGGGACAGAGTTGGCACTTCTATGAAGCAGTCTTCTCTTTCTTGGACCTTTACAACATGCCCTCTCCCTCAGTTATCCCCATCTCATACAGCATCTACCCTCCCTGGCTCCTCACCCCTATCAAGTTTTGCAGGGACCTGTGTGCCCTACCAAAGGCTACCACAATCGCTATGGTATATAGGTCACTCTTCCAAAAACATAACCAGACACTGTTCCAATTTATACAGATGGTTCCTGCTCGGAGGTTGGTACAGCCACCTCAGCAGTGATACTGGTCCAGTGGTCCAGCCACTTTCTTGAGGCATCAGCCTGCCCTGTGACATCTCAGTTTTTCTCAGTAGAACTCTTCGCAATTATGGAGGCCCTCGACATTGTGTGCACCCACTCTGTCAGTTCTTTGTCATTTATTTAGATTCCTAAAGCACACTTCTCCCCCTCGAGAGATTTACCCCCCCCCCCCTCCCTAATCAAATCCACTCTTCCGCACCATCCAGCAAACCTTCCACTTTTTAACAACTTTCTGATACAAGACAATCACCTTCTACTTAGTCCTGGCTAGTGATGTTAAAAAACCGTTTTTTTTATGTCCATGTTTTTTTTTTTTTTTTTTTTTTGCCAATTTAATTATAAGGTATACTTTTGCAATGATATATATTATAAAAATAAATAAATAAATAAAAAATAGGCCATATGGTACCAGTATAGAATGTCCTTTTCAGCCTATTTACAGAAAAAAACTGGCCTCTTTCTTGCACTGAAAGTCTTGTATCTTGAGATCCGTTAAACTTGCGAGAACACTGGCTGGGAGCTGACTGCCCATTGTCCAACCTTTCCAGGACTCTCCCATCCATGCCTCGGATTTTGAATCTCCCACTTAACTGACATCTCCCCCCCCCCCCCATCTCCCCCCCCCCCCCCGAGACCATCCATATATATATATATATATATATATATATATATATATACACATACACACACACCCATATACATATATACCCATATACATATATACCAATATATACATAAATACTTATATACACATATTTATATCTATTATATACCCCATACATACACATACGTCCAGAATTCCAGATACATACGCACGCATACTCACATATATACCTACACAAACTCATACACCTCTATTTCGCCCTTTCATTACCTCTGAGATCATTTAGCACATACAGTAATATCCATACAGCCAAAAGAAACTGATTAAGCACAGACAGAGCAGCAAAGCTAGTATTTATATCCCAAAATGCAAAATTCCAAGAAAGTGAAGTAAAACATGGTGCTACATTGGCTTCGTCAACATCCAAATCTGCAATAAGTACCAGTACCTGTGATATTGAAACTATATGCTCTAATCAATCTAGTGATAATGATTCTTCAATGGAAATAGAATCAGATAATGAAAGTTAAACAGCATTAGGTTAACACAAAGGTTAAAGAAAGAGATGAATATTTTTATTTTTTTAATTTGGAATATATATATATATATATATATATATATATATATATATATATATATATATATATATATACACTGGTATTCTTGCCAATCACAATTATATATATTTTTATACCAGTATTATGTATTTTTTATTATGTATATTATACCAGTACCTGTGATATTGAAACTAGCATATATGCTCTACCCAATCTAGTGATGATTCTTCCATGGAAATGAAGGTTAAACAACATTAGGTTAACAAAAAGGTTCAAAAAAAGGTGAATATTTTCCTTTTCTATCTGGAATATATATACTGGTACTCTTGCCCAATCACAATTATGTAGGTATATTGTTTGAAACGAGGAAGAATGTTTTATGTTCTAGTTAAAAAATATATATACATATAAAAATGAGGGTTTGTTTTTCCTTTCTATTATATACTTTTTGCGTGATTCAATTTTTCTAAAAGATGACTATATATACTAGGTATAACCGTATAAGCATGGTAGTATAGTAAATTATAGGTAATACTAATATACTTATTAGATTAAAGGAAGAAAAATATGGAATAAGTTTAAAACAATTTAAAACAATAAAAAACCAAAAAAAAAAAACAGAGTACCTTCGTTTTAAACAAAAAAAAAACGACAATAAAAAATGACTCATCACTAGTCCTGGCTAGTGATGTTAAAAAACGGGGTTTTTTATGTCCATTTTATTTATTTTTTTTGTTTTTTGTTTTTTTTGTTTTTTTTTAATAATCAATATAGATATTGCCAATTTAATTATAAGGTATACTTTTGCAATGATATATATTATAAAAATAAATAAATAAATAAATAAATAATAAAATAGGCCATATGGTACCAGTATAGAATGACCTTTTCAGCCTATTTACAGAAAAAAACTGGCCTCTTTCTTGCACTGAAAGTCTTGTATCTTAGATCCGTTAAACTTGCGAGAACACTGGCTGGGAGCTGACTGCCCATTGTCCAACCTTTCCAGGACTCTCCCATCCATGCCTCGGATTTTGAATCTCCCACTTAACTATCCTTTAGACCCGCGATGACATATTTTCCCCCCGAGACCATCCATATATATATATATATATACATACACATACACCCATAATATACATATATACCAATATATACATAAATACTTATATACATATTTATATCTATTATATACCCCATACACACGCATACATCCAGAATTCCAGATACATACGCACGCATACTCTCATATATACCTACACAAACTCATACACCTCTATTTCGCCCTTTCATTACCTCCAAAATCATTTAGCACATACAGTAATATCCATACAGCCAAAAGAAACCGATTAAGCACAGACAGAGCAGCAAAACTAGTATTTATATCCCAAAATGCAAAATTCCAAGAAAGTGAAGTAAAACATGGTGCTACATTGGCTTCGTCAACATCCAAATCTGCAATAAGTACCAGTACCTGTGATATTGAAACTATATGCTCTAATCAATCTAGTGATAATGATTCTTCAATGGAAATAGAATCAGATAATGAAAGTTAAACAGCATTAGGTTAACACAAAGGTTAAAGAAAGAGATGAATATTTTTATTTTTTTTATTTTTCTATTTGGAATATATATATATATATATATATATATATATATATATATATACACACACACACACACACACTGGTATTCTTGCCAATCACAATTATGTATATTGTTTGAAACAAGGAAGAATGTTTTATGTTCTAGTTAAAAAATATATATACATATAAAAAATGAGGGTTTGTTTTTCCTTTCTATTATATACTTTTTGCGTGATTCAGTTTTTCTAAAAGATGACTATATATACTAGGTATAACTGTATAAGCATGGTAGTATAGTAAATTATAGGTAATACTAATATACTTATTAGATTAAAGGAAGAAAAATATGGAATAAGTTTAAAACAAAAAAAAACAAAAAAACAGTATCTTCGTTTTAAACAAAAAAAACGACACAATAAAAAACGACTCACATCACTAGTCCTGGCACATACTGACATTCAGGGTAACAAGGAGGTGGACTGCATGACAAAGACAGCCTGCTTACTGCCAGCTTCCTCCCAGCCCCTCCCTTTCTCTGACTTCTTCCTGACTCTCCATTCCTATATCCACTCCATCTGGGAATGGGACCAGGCCACACACAACAAACTCCACAAGATCAAACTGTAACTAGGATACTGTGCCTCCTCATTCCACCACTCCCACCATAAAGAAGTGATTTTAGCCTGTCTCCACCTAGGACACACACACACACACACACACACACACACACACACACACACACACACACACACACACACACACAGTCACCATATGGCTAAATTGCCAACCCTGCTCTGCCATACCTGCCATACCCCCATCACTGCCGTACACCTTCTGGTCGAATGCTTAAACCTATCTGCTCTTCATTGCAAGTGTTTCCATTTCTTGTTCAGTATTTCCATACCTGAGTGTCTACAATCCATACTTGCTGAAGGCTCCCATTTTTCAGCAGGAGAGATTTTGCTGTTCATACCCTTCCATACCCCTCCTTCCACCTATCCAGCAACTGAACCTTACCCACTCCCCTAGTTTACCATCCCCAACCCAGTGATACCACTTACCCACTGTCTCACTAAGATATGTACCACTCTTCCTAGGTACTGTACAAATTGGTAGTAAAATAAAGAAGGAAAAAAAAAAGTTTAGGTCACATAACCTTTCCTAGTAATTTTCTTTGAATGCATTGATCTTGGCTGTGAAGCTTCTCTGAATCCCTTCTAGTTGATTAATATCTTATTTATATGGGGATCTTAGGACCAAGCGGTATTCAAATTTGAGTATGATCACTTTTCAATAGAGAAATCATTATAGTCCTATCTCTTCTTTTAAAGGTTCTCAGTATCTGTCCAGTTATTCTTTTTGCTCAATTTACTACTATCTTGTTTTGTTTCAAATTTCACATCATCAGTCTTACAATACCATATCTTTTGCTTTAGAATTTCTCTGGATTTCCTGTCCATTTGGGGTAGCTATAGTATTCCATGGATTTTAGGTCCTCGCTTCTTCAGTACTTTAACAGTTGAAATTTCTCGGTATTAAATTTTATATTGTTGCCTTCTAACCAATTGTAGATTCTGTTCATGTCTGTTTGTAGAGATCCTACATCCTCTGGCTTTCTTATTTTTCTACTGATCTTTGTCAGGGCAAACAATGTTACTGTGCTGTCACTGGTAATGTCCTCATCTATGTCAGTTAGCATGATTATGAACAGCAATGGAGCTGATACTGTTCCTCGTGGTACTGAGCTAAGGACTTCTGATTCTGATGAAGATATTCCTTGAACTGTAACAACTTGCTGCTACTCACTAAGAAAATTATATACTTGTTTTCCTACTTCCTGTTATTCCCATATATTTCAGTTTATGTATTTATGATTTCCATGGTCACACTTGTCAAAATGCTTGACAAAGTCTGTGTATATTACATCATAGTTTTCATTACTTTCAAGTGCATCAATAGTGATGTTATAGTGTTCTATTAGTTGTGATAGGCATGATCTGCCTGACTGGAATCCATGTTGGTTATCATTTAATTTTTTCTGAGTTTCCAAAAATTCATAGATTTTCTGTTTAACTAGTCTTTCAAATATTTTAGCGAGATGAAATGTGAGACTGTCCTATAGTTTTTGGCCTTCAATCGATCTCCTCCTTTATGTATTGGAACTATGTTTACTCTCTTCAGGATGCTCTGTATTTCTCCTGTGTTGAGTGATAATCTCCATGTCCAATATAGGGGCTTAGCGATTGCATTCTTGCAGTTTTTGATCACTGTGGCATTCCATTTGTCCAGTCCTGCCACCAAATGTGCTTTTAGTTTCCCTGTAGCTTGTGTAATCAGTGGCGGTCCTAGCTTACATGACGCCCTGGGCGAACCTCACCTTCAGCCCCCCCCCCCGTTCGCCAACACACACATTCGAATACCCCCAAAATAAAGGACAAACATAACTCTTTCACAAAATAACTTTTATTGGACTAATTGTTGGAACTTCAGAACCAAAACAAAGACTCAAATTTCTGAATTTTACAAATCCTTCATCACGTAAATAGAATAACTCACTTAAGAGAATGTAATTATGATACTATGAACAGGAAAAATACAAATTAAATTGCACAACTGCCATAAATAAACTAGAGAATCAAATTTCTAAATTGTACAAATGCTCTATCACATAAATAGAATAAGACACTTAAGAGAGAGTAATTATTATGCTACACTTTGAACAAGAAACAAAATAAATTGCACCACAGCACAACTGCCATCTAAAGCCTGACTCTTCTTACCTTTCTTGATGCAAAGTCATGAATTAAATCATCATATGAAATCTGCTCAGCAATTGTATGATTTATACTGATGATGGCCAGACCGGTAAGGCGTTCCTGTGACATAGTTGACCTCAGGTAGGATTTGATGAGCTTCAGCTTTGAAAAGCTCCTCTCTGCTTCAGCAACAGTGACTGGAAGAGTAAGACCAATTCTGAGAGCAGTCCACAAATTTGGATATATTTCAGAGAGCTCCCTTTCATGGATAAATGTCAGCAGTTCAAGCAAGGATATGGTCTTTGATGGCAAGTCAGGCAAGTTCTTCAGCTCCTGTGCAAGCTCTCTGCCATCCAAGTCAGATTGTCCCTTAAAGTGTAGTGTAGTACTAAGGTTCACACATTGTTCTGTCAGCTCCTCAAATGTGAGATTTTGGAAATGTGTCAGCACTCCAAACTTCTCTCCCACAATTTCCAACGTGGAAAATCTTTCCTGAATGGCTGATGTTGCAGCATCAACCACTGCATTGAAAAATGTCACCTCCAGCTTCTTCAAAGCATTAATCAAGGGCTCATCAGATGCTTCATAATATACATTTCACTATTTAACCAAACCCAGAAAAATAACATTACATATGTTAAAGTATGGGCCTTTATTCCCAATAATATTAATCTGGAAGCATTTTGCATTGTTTAGGTCTTTTATGGGAAGGTTTATGGAAATGCAATAGATGGTTTTTTATTAATAAAAATATATTTATTGATTTTATTATATTTTATTTTATTTTTATTTATTTCTTTATTTATTTATTCTTATTTTTATTTTTATTTTTTTTGCAGGCGCTCATGCCGCCCCTCCACAAATGCCGCCCTGTGCGGCTGCCCATATTGCCCATATGAGGAACCGCCACTGTGTGTAATATCATCTATTGTAAAGTCAAAGTCTGTGATACTTTCCCATTGTAGTTCATCAAAGAACATGTTTCTATTGCATATTAGTTTATCAGCTTTTGGAATACTGAAAGGTGATTCATACTGAGCTCTTAATATTTCTGATATATCTGTTAGACCATTAGATAAAGCATTGTCTTCATTTTTCAGAGGTCTGATAGTTGCATGATTTTTTTACTTCCTTTTTGCAAAATTATAGAAGTACTTTGAGTTAACTTTTATTGCTCTTATAGCATCATTTGTCTTCTTTCTCTGTATGGTCCTCAATTAGGTGCTGTATGATGCAATCTGTACCTTGCAGTTTATCATTTAATATTTTTCTGATATTGTCATCTGCAGTTTTTTAATTTTACAGTCACTCTTTTTCTCTTGTGGAACATTAACCTCTTTTGTGTCTCAAACCAACTTCTTTTTCCTCTTCATTGCATTTTTGGGACACATCTTTCCAAATGTCCAGCATCTCCTCTAAGGTAATTAGCATCTCTTCCAGTGTCTTAGCATAAAAGATGGTTTGCCAGTCTATTGCTTCCATGCTGGATGCAATAACTTTGGAGTGAAAATTAAAAATTTTGAATTTACTTCTTTCTATAGTGTGTTGTTTCCTTTCCTGTTGCTTTTATAGCTATGGTTTTTATTTCAATAATGTAATCAGATATTATATATATTTGGGGATTTTTCTATGTTATCAATTTGGTTGCTGTTTTGTGAATATCAAATCTAGGCTGTTGTGTTTTCTTGTATTTTTCTATTATTTCTTGTGTTAACATAAATTCATTGGCTAGAGCTAGGAGCATTTTTACCTGCTCCTGGTCTTCCTGTATGCCCCTTTTGTCTTGGTGTATACATATATTTTTTCCTATAGATCCTTTTATATTTCATAAATAAAAAATTAAAATCACCACAAAGGGAAATATTTGGGGCTGGAAAGTGTAGAGCTTTTCCCTAGTTTCCCACCTCTGTAATGGAATCTGAGAATTTTGAAGTTGGTGTGTTCAGGGGTCTACCTTATATATTACAATTAGTAACGTACCATATTTAATTTTTTTACTTTTGCTGCTACACATTCTACATAGTTGTTTGAAGTATTTGTAGTCATTTCTGTCATATGTTTCTCGCATGTATAAATGGCACATCCTCCTTTATGCCTTACTGTTCTGTAGGCTTCAAGTATGTTATAGTTGTCAATATGTATTCCTTTTTTGTCAACACAAAACTCAGTTTTCACAGTTTGCCTAGCAGTCCTTTAGATCGGTTTATGTGAGGCATGCAAAATCTGCTCTGGTTTCTTGCAAGAGTCCTTTCAGGTATGTGATTTTGTCCAGGGAATGGTTTGGTTTAAGGCCCTGAATGTTGTCTAGGAATTTTTTTTTTTCCCACTAATTTTTCCATTTCATTTTTCCATTTATGTAGTTCAATTTGTTTTCCAATGGTGGTGTATGTTTTGTTGCCCTGTAATCCTCCAAGAATTTTCCCTCTAACTTTTTTGATACCTGTTGTCCCAATATCACATGGAATATCTTTGTTTGCCTTCTCTATGGCTCTCAGATCCCTTTACTTGTTTGTTGGCTTCGTATCATCTGCGGGATGGTATTTAGCAGCAGAATTGTGTTGGCTACATCTAAAAAATTGGTAGCCTTCTTTGGTGCTGATTTTGCCTGCGCACCTGTCAGTTTATGGTGGAGTGAAAAAAATCAAAAGTGCCAGGATCAAAATTGAGGGGGTCTAGATAGATAGTTGTTTTTTGTCCAGGATTAAACTTTAAAACCAATTTTGGGTGGTTTGCAAACTTTGCATACAAAACTGTGACTGCTACTGGCCAATTTATACAAATTGTATGTGCATGTGACCAAAATTTTAACCCAGTGACCTATCTTGGGTTCTGGACATGATAGACAATTTAAAAACTGTTTATGGTGTATTTTTTACATCTGAAGCAGATTAAAACATTTGCAGAGGGCTGCAGGCTCAATAATGCATAAAAAATTCCATATTTATATTATTTTTGGCCAAAAATTAAAATTTTCATTATTACATATTCATAATAACATGTATAACACAAATTCAATCTATCACTCATTAAACAGAGTAATAAAAAATAATCATCTAAACAGCTTCAGAATATTGTATTTTTGTATTGAACACTTCCATCAGTTTTCTTGATTTTATCTTTTGTCAAATAATGCCATCATGATGTTCAAATCCTACCATAGTTGAGGAAGCCTCTGTTACAAGTTTAATGTGCCTCTCTACAGTCTAATTATGACAAGGCTGGTTGAGTTTCAGTGCTTCCTTTCTTATGTGTATGAGTTCTTCATTGGTTAGAGTTGCTATGATAGGAGGCTCATGAATGTCGGGTGAATTTAAGTTTATCATTTTGAGATACCCTCGAGCTTCGTTATCGATTTTAGGCACCATGAATCTCCTGACACTACCATCTCTCACAACACTCAAGTCAGGCTGTAACTCTGGGACTTCAATATCCTCATCTGAATCAATTATCAGGTCATCACCTTCGAAGTCATTGTCTGTCACTGTTTCAACCGATTCATTCCCTTTGACCAAAAGTACCTTGTTAATTGCGATGTTTCAGATTTGTGGATCTGAATCAGCAAGGATGGCAATTAATATGTTCTGAGGGTGAGCATAGTATGCATTTCTGTAGAGGGTTTTTAGGGCTATCTCCCTGGCTTCCTTGTGAGGAAATTTCAGGATCCTTTGGAGCATATCATAAAAGTTCTTAGCACCATCTGTGCATCGATACTCCTTCTTGATCTGGAACCAACTTGGAAAATAAACCAAGATACAAAACTGCAAGTGTGACCAGAACTTTGGAAGGCTTCCTTTGAGATGTAAAAAATCTGAGGATTCTACATGCCAGAGTCAACCATCTTGAATGATGGATTGGTCCAACTTCAAGGCGCTCAAGATCAGGATCAACACAGCCAAGTATAACAGCCATACAGATTCTGTAAGCATAATACTGGTACTGACCAGTGCTAAGGTCCTCCAGTACTTCATTAGGAATAACTAGAAATTTTGAATTCCTAATTGGCTTTAATGAAATTGCATCCCACTGAGATACACTTCCACCAAGTTCAACCCCTATCTTTCCTGAAAATTAGTCTGGGCTCTTTGTTGATCCATCCAGAGTAAGAAAGACTTGATGAAGGGGGAGCGCATTACAGTAGGCAAATGCTCCACTGCAGAAGTTCTACCAAGCAGTTCTTCCAGGCATCTGATAGCTCCACCATTTGAACTGGTCATTGTATCAATCCCATCAGATCCTATTATGGCAAGTTTGGTTTGTAATTCAGTGTCTTTGAGGACCTTATATATATCTCTTGCAATAGTCAACCCCTTGCCATTACTTGAAGTCACATGTGAGAGGTAGAAATCACCTGAAATAGTATTTAGAAATTACAGACAGTTTTTTAGATATTTCAGGGTTGATATCTATTTTCCAATTTCTACAGGGTGTCCCATAAGTCTGGCATTATAGGAAAAATAAAAAAAGGGAAAACAAAAGCTTTTATTTACAGAACGTTCTCAATATGTCCACCATTGTTTTCAATACACAAATTCAGACATGATACCCAGTCAGCAAGTACACGGTGAATGATGTCAGGAGTAATGGTGTTACATGCCCCAATAATGTGCTGCTGCAAATGTTCAACACTCCTAATTTTCTCTGCGTATACCAGCGCTTTCAAGTAGCCCCAGAGATAAAAATCTAGTGGTGTGAGATCTGGGCTTCTAGCTGGCCATTCCACAGGCCCTTGAGGTCCTATCCAATGACCAGGAATTGTTGGTATAGGTATTCTCTTACTTGGGTGCTGTAATGTGCAGGAGCGCCATCTTGCTGGAACCATGTTGGGAAATTTCCTTCTTCATTCAAGACACTGGGAAATGCTTCTTCCTTGAGCATACGTAGGTAGGTGCCTCCAGTGACATGTTCATCAAAAAAGAGGGGGCCTATGATGCGATCCTTCCAAATACAATACCACACCACACATCACCTGAGATGCACCTTGTTCCTTTGAAGAGGTATACCAGTGAGGGTTGTTTTGAGACCAGTAGCAGGTGTTCTCTCGAGTTACATCACCATTTCCATAAAAAACAGCCTTGTCACTGAACAGAATGGTGGATGGGAAATTGGCATCCTGAGCATATTGTTCCGTAGCCCATTCACAAAATTCCATCTGCCGTCGGGATCATCTTCACTTAATTTCTGTAGGATCTGAAGTTTATATGGATGCCATTTGTTAGCCTGAAGAATGCAATGGATGCTACTTTTCAACACTCATCTTGGTGGACAATTGCCGAAGAGACTTATTGGGACTTCTGTTAAAATGAGCCAGGATAGCAGTCACTGTATCATCGTCAGTGGACCTCCTTGAAGGTCCACTGCATGCTTTATCTTTTATGGATCCTGTTTCCTTAAACTTTGCAAAAAGTCTGCTAACACAACTCTGTTATTGGCTCGTGGTCTGTTAAATTCAGCAGTGGCCTCTCTCTGACTCCGATTTCCTATGAGTATAATTATCTGGATTCGTTCTTCCTTGCTCACAGACATTATGGCCTGTAAAAAGAAAAATATGAATTATGGTTTATAGAAATGGAAAAATATGAATTTCTCATATGATGCCAGACTTATGGGACACCCTGTATATCCAAAATTCATCTTAATAAATATTTTGAGTAATACCTGTTATAAAATGTGAACTGAAGATCAAAATTTTAAATCTTACCAGGTTCTCCTACAATTACATAGTGCTCTTCTAGCTCAGTTCTTCTGTAATATTTGCCATTCACTTCAACTGTCACCTTTGTTGCATCTTTGTGACCATCCACATAAATAGCATCCACCAATTCAAAAAATTTATTTTCTTTTCTTATGGCTTTACAATATTTTTCACATTCTCTTCTCAGCTTGTTCCTGCAAAGTTCATAGTGCAAATTTACTCAATTTTAAAGACAGTTATTTAAGCAAGCTCCCCAGGTTTCTTGACTAATAATATTTAAATTTCAACACTTGTTTGAAACGTATCCTCTGTGTGAAATACTTGTTTTGAATCAGATACTAATGTACGATAATTGGACTGTTACCTGTCAATTACATTCATCTTATCAGTAGTAGTGATAAATTCCATAATCCTCTAAAACTGCTGATGCAACTGCTGCTCTTGGCTCTGTCACTTGGTTGATACCTGGTAAAAGACATTTATTTTATATCAAGTTAATATTCTAACAAGATGTTCATTGGACAGCAATATCCAAGATTTGGACTCAACTATTAGCAATGTTACATGGATTATAAATAATTTTTTCAAAGGTATTGTCAACAGAGCAACAAGAGTGTTCAAGCATACTCGTATTTTAAACTATATGGTATACCTGTCACACTGCTGAGTGAGTTTTGGTAGACTCTTCCTCTTTTGTTCTGTCCTGGATTCCTGTTGTTCACTGACACCAGCTATTTCAGGTGATTCCAGGCTGCCTTGACTTGAGAGACTGTCAAGATCACTGTCATGTATTGCTGCTGAGCTTGATGGAACAACTTGAAAAAACTCTTCTGAGCTCTTCCCTCAGGATAATAAAATACAATATGATCATGATACAAGATAGTTTACCAAAGATGCAAAAATAAAATTTTATAATTTGTCGCACAATCATTTCAAGAAACCCAGATTTTCAGTGCCATTAATCAAAAGTTTTTTAATTTATTTAAATCAAATTCACTGATTCTTTACTTTTGCTTGCTCCTGCTATACTCCTCTCCTTTTGTATCTGATGTTGCCAATGTGAGGCATTCCTTAAATCCAACGCATCATCCTAGTTTAGCTGTTTTCTGGTCCTCATAGAAAGCATAGTCGTCTTCTGTCATTTTGAGTTGATACAAATCTCTCCTCCAATTTGAGTCCTCACAGAAGATGTCAAACAACTTGGAAGTTTCTTCATTGAAAGAAGAAAGATCACTCTGGAACTTGTCACCACGTTTCTTTTTTGGATATCTATCAAACTAAAAAATTACCAAAACTTTATAATGTTGTGAATGCAAATTTCAATTATAAACCCTAAGTTAAGTTCTAGTCAAAACAGAATTTATTACTGATCATTCTTATGATTTGCAAATAAATGAATCGCATGATTATGTTAATAAAATTACTATCACAAACAAATAAATGTAACTACAAAATTTACAAAAGTATGACATATTTTAAATCTTTTTATAGGGCCTAAGGGACTAAAAATTTGAGTCTTGCCTCAAAAATTCTTTGATTAGAGCCTGAATCTTGCTGGTGACACTGGGGTGTGAAATTGGATAGACATTGCACCAAATCCAGTGTTCAGTCAGAGTTAGTGCAACCATATTGGCTGCTTGTCTTGGTTGTCCAGTTCTTTTCTGCCATTATATGTTGGATGACATCTTTACCAAGAGGCAGCTTTCCATTGAGAAATGAGTCTGTGCTTGAAAATCTGTGACCTCCATCAAGACTTTTAACTGTCACTGTGTCTTAACATCCTACTATGCAGTATTTTTTGGCAATAAGGTTATCAAAGTACATGTATTTATCAATTCTATAAATTCAACCTGAAAAGAAAAATATAATTTTGAAAAGACAAAATATTTGGAGAAAAGGGCCAAAAAAATTGCATTTTTTGAGCAAAAATGATGAAATATGGATTTTTTTTTATACATTATTGAGCCTGCAGCCCTCTGCAAATGTTTTAATCTGCTTCAGAGGTAAAAAAAATATCGTAAACAGTTTCTAAATTCTTTCCATCATGTCCAGAGCCCAAGATAGGCCACTGGGTTCAAATTTTGGTTCCATGCACATACGATTTGTATAAATTGGCATGTAGCAGTCGTTTTGTATGCAACCACCCAAAATCAGTTTTAAAGTTTAATCCTGGACAAAAGACAACTATCTAGATCCCCCTCAATTTTGATCCTGGCACTTTTGATTTTTTCACTCCACCCTACCTGTCATGCTCCTTTGAGGATGGGTGGTAGTGTGGACCAAAAAAATGAAGGTTTAAAAATCTTTGTTCCACATGAGTAATGTTATTCCTTTTGCTTACCTTAATCAAATTACAAAATTTGAAACCTCTACGTCAAGTTTTAGGGGTCCCGAGAAAATTGCACTTTTCCCTTTCCTTTTAATGCTGAAAAAATTAGTTTTTCCTCATTTTCATAAGTTCTGCTTTATTTTTTGTTGGAAATTCTTTACGATTCTTGAAAACTGTTTTGAGCAGGTATTGTTTGTCCTCTTCTTTAGTTGTCACTGCTTGATTAAATTTTTCAATCAATGCAACACCCTGCTCAGCTGTGTCATTTGTCACTCTAAGGGCACGAACTCTAGCACAGCCTCTTTGGTACTCAGGATCTATTCCCCATGTTGATGCAGAATTTTCAGTGAAGAGAGAATTGAGATGTAGAGCATCAAAAAGAGATTTAGTCCTTGAAGTAACAAAATCAGAAATCCTTTTTTCTTTAAAAGAAGCTAGGGTTACCTTTGCTTCTAAACGTTTCAGTCCCTTATTTCTTGGAGGCATTTTGATATTATTTCGCATTTGCTCCTTTTCTTCAAGGGATATGCTTTTGTCAAAGAAGCTTAATCCAACAAGTGTTTCTGGAGGTACCACAGATGTCGTTTAATGGCATTTTGGGCTTGCTTGATAACACTTGATATCAAAGAATTTTCCTCCATTATTGCAAGATCTTGCAAAAATTTAAGATCAACATTTGGGGCTTCCTCTGGTTGAGAAGCTTTTGCCCAAGATTTTGCGTATACCAATGCAACAAATAAACAAATTTCTGTTATTGCATAAGTTCTTTTTTAGTCATCTTAAATTGATTTTGGAGAAGAAAAAGCTTAAATGCATAAATTCCTTTTGCCATCCATCTTGCATGATGGTACGCTCCAGGTCTCTTCAAGGAAGTATTAGAAATGCTTTCTTCTCCAAAAAACAAGAGAACAAGTTGAAAAAATTCTTTATAATCATCTCTTGGCTGTTTAGAGTTGAGTGCCTCCTTCATGATTAAGACTGTTTGATTTTTTAAATCTTGAACTCTCAATTATTCTGCAGCTTTGGGAATCAACAGCAGTTGTGATTTGAGAATGATCCATAAAATCCCATTGAGTTTTGAATCTTTTGAAGATTGGAATATCAGGTTCAGAGGAATGGCCCATAGAAGTCTGGAAGACTTGAGATAGGACAATCTCATAAATATGGTGTCTGCAGGCTAAATATAAAAGCTCTTTTCCAAGTTCTTGTTCAATTTTAGTGCAAGCTCCAGCATGGATTCCGGTATTGGATGCTGTTGTGTCAAATGACAGCCCAATAATTCTCTGGGTCATATCATGTTCTTGCAGGAGAGAAATGCAAACACGAGCCATCTCCGTACCCGTGCCAGCAGTGACTTTAGGAATTCCCAGCAATTTCTCTTCAACATTCCCACTGACTAACACTGCAATCCTTTCCATTCTTCCTTTGCCTGCAAGAAAAAGTTAAAATATATAATTTATATATAATTTATATATATTTATTTTTAATATTTTATTTTATATATATTATATTATATATTTAATATTTTATTTTATATTTAATATATTTATATATATTATAATTTTTATATATATAATTTTAAATTAAACGATTATTTTAAATTAAACTTGATTTATTTTAATTTGAACTTGTTATTTTAATTTGAAGGTAAAATGGTGTAGATTGTGAAAACTAGCTTCAGACAGTGAAATGTAACCTAATTAAATAGAAATTTAGCTATCAAAATGTTTAATTAAAACCAACCAGATAATAACACATTGCCTAGGTGTGAAAACCAGACCCACAACTAAGTTTTTCACCTGAGAGATAAAATATAAATATGCTAAATTAATCAGACAAAAAAACTAACCTGATATCTCTGGGAGCATTTTTCCATCCCAATGAAGAACTAAAGGCTCTCCAGGACAAAATGCTTGCTCTTGATATTCTGTTGCTATTTCTTTGCGTAACTTTTGATGAGTTCGAAGCATAGTAGATTTTGACACTGTAATGTTTTCCAAATTATGGCCCAAAGACTGAGTAACAACAGCATAAGACATAGCTGCATCTCGATTGGAAAGATTCATTCTATCATAGGCTGCTACAACATTTTTGTCAATAGGCTTTGACTTTTTAGGAGCCAACATTTTCTTTTTAAATTGCTCTTCAGAGGGACCTTGAAAATTCATTTCAAGGTTGTCATCATTAGTTGATGATGACGATGTGAAATCATCTCTATTGGCAGGCAAGAATGATCTTTTAGATCGCTTCTGCTCTTTGAGGGCTCTTTCACACTCTAATTCTTCACGATGAAGCCTTCTTTTCTCTCTTTTTGCAAGAATTTGGTCTACTGTACCCATGCTTCTTTGTGTAGGATCTTCTTGCTGGCTTAAGTAGAAAAGCTTGTCTTCTTCATTTGACATCATCAAAAGGGCATTAGAGTGACCAATATCAAGAATTTCAGCCTTAATTTCATCTTTAAACATAGCTTCTTCAATACGGCATTTTTCCTCAGGCCTTTTTCTGTTTTTCATCAATTTATCATAACAGCTTATTAAAGAGTCAATCTTTCAGATGGCACTGTCTCTATGCATTGTGGGAATCCTGGCTTTCTCCCAGTAGGTCATCACTTCATCTAAGCAAAGATTAATGGATCTTCTTCGTCCCAATTTTTCCTCTTTTTGATGGAAGAAATATTTTTGTAAAACTTGCAGTTTTGTAGGTAAGTGGCAACAAAATATATCTTTATATAAATGGCCAATGAGCCAAACTTTAGTTTTAGAACGAGTAGCCATTTTTAGTTTAAAAAATTAAATTTCTGAAATAGTAAAATAAACCAGTTAAATTAGGAGATAAAAAGGATAACTAAAAGGTTCAAGCCAATTAGGCAAAGCCTTTAATTTAGAGTTGACCAATTAAGGATAATATATTTTATCCAAAATTTTTGTTTTCCTTATTAATAATTTTCTCTGAAATAATGATCTAAGATTGTTTTTGTACTCTATTAACACCAAAAATTTCTTAAATAAGAAGAATTTTTTCATAAGTTGCAACTCAAGAGTTGAGTTGATCATTGATGTTCTAAGCACGCCTATTCATTTGAAAATTTTTATAAGTCATTAAATCTCGGGACCCCTAAATATTCTCATATTTGACCAAAATTTTGCTGACATGTCTATCTGGTCCAAAGGAACAAGGGCATTAATGTAGAACAAGGATTTCTTCAACTTTATAATTTTGGTCCACACTAGTGGTAGTAGTGGCATTTTTTCCCATAGTTGCAGCTCCCATATCTTGCATTGGTTTTGCAGAGAGTAAGATGGTGGAAGTTGAATTCATTTTCAAATTTGCAATATCTCTTTGCGTAATAGAAGTTATGTAAAGTGGGATGTGCATAGATGCATTGCCCATCTTGGTAGCTGCAGTGCCCTTTTGCATAATACAGTAAACCCTTGTCCAACATCGGGGTCAGGTTCCTCGAGAATGGCACATTAGGTAAATCCGCATTGGACAAACTTAATACCTTACAAGTGGGATAAATGGGGATATGTGAACATGGCTGCGTAAAGTCTCCCATTAATACTTAGATATGTAGATTTTTTATTCACACACAAATGAATTTTCCTACCTATATTGTATATGAAATAAGAACATAATAAAATCATAACCATAATGATATTTACACATGATAAATAAAAATATTAAATGAAAATAGCACAGATCTTTTCTTCACTTTTCAGATGGTGTGTATGTTAGACCTATTCATGTGATACTCACGGGCAAGTGATATTATGCTCATACCACCATGCAACTTATCTAGAATCTTTATTTTTTTGGCTAATGTCATAACCTAACAACTTTTCTTCTCTTCACTATCGCTTGCAGATGCTTTGTTTTGGTGCCATACTGCTGTCTAAGGGTAATAGCAAAACAACGACAAAATATGACAAAAACAATCTGACATAACTTCACTGAACTTAATGCGGTAGCAGGACTGAGACGAAGGGTGATGCGAGAGGAAGGGAGATGCGGGAGTGTTGGAGAAAACACTAGAGCACGCATTGACCTGCATACAGTACTACTGTATTAGTGTGTGTTTGGCAGACTTTGTATAAGCAAATTTGCGCTGGATGGGGTTTACTGTATTTACATACAGTATTTTCTACACTTCTAGTTCTCATTGTGTATTTATTTTCTATTTTTAATTTTGGTATTATCATTATTTTTATTTTTTTCATTATCATTACTATTATCATTTACATTTTCAGTTCTTGTCAGCCATTTAATTTCTACGTATTTAGTTTTTATTTTGTTAGCATTATGCTCATTGGGCAGTTTTACCATTTTGCAAGTTTTACTCCTCTCTTTTCTTTTCTTGTATGGCTTAATTCCATGTTATATTTTTATTTGTTCCCCTTTCATCCACCTGGTTTTGCATTGGGACATTTTGGTACTCTTGTTTCCCTATTATGTCCTCTTTTTCCATAACACTCTTATTCACTTTCTCCTTTTCTTTAAATACTACAAAAGAGTTTACAGTCTGTGTACATGCATTGCGCAGAAATTTGATCCCTGTGATTTGTTTAGCATTAGATATGAGGGATATTTTTCTGTCATCTTAATTCATATAGATAGTCATGCAGTTTTTGATATACAGTAAACCCTCATCCAACACGTGTTTGTCCAGTGAATTTGCTTATACACGGAAAAATAAATGCCAAACATGGTCTAATACAGTAGTACTGTACATGCCAATGTGCGCTTTAGTGTTTTTTCCTGCACTCTCCAACACTCCTGCATCTCCCTCCCTCTCGCATCACCCTTTGTCTCAGTCCTGCTAATGCATTAAATTCAGTGAAGTTGTGCTGGATTGTTTTTGTTGTATTTTGCTATTGTTTTGCTATTACCTTTAGACAGCAGTATGGCACCAAAATGTAAAGCATCTGCAATTGATAGTGAAGAGAAGAAAAGTCATAAGGTTATGACATTAGCCAAAAAAATAAAGATTCTAAATAAGTTGCGTGATGGTATGAGCATAACATCACTTGGCTGCAAGTATCACATGAATGAGTCTACGATATACACCATCCAGAAGAGTGAAGAAAAGGTATGTGCTATTTTCATTAAATATATTTTTATTTATCATATGTAAATAACATTGTTTGATTTTATTAGGTTTTTATTTCATATACAATATATGTAGAGAAATTAATTTGTATGTGAATAAAAAATCTGTGTATCTAAGTATTAATGGGAGACTTTACGTGGCCACGTTCACATATCCCCATTTATCCCATAAGGTATTAGGTAAATCCACAGTGGACAAACTTAACACGCTGCTCTCGATGAACCTAACCCCTGCATTGGATGAGGGTTTACTGTATATATATAAATTTAAATTTTCATCTTGCTTCAACCTAAGCTTTAAACTACAAGTGTCTGTGCTTGCACAACCTGCGTATAACAAAAAACCACATATAGTCCAGGCAATCTAGAGCAAAAATAGCTTCAACCTGGGCAAAATTGCTTCAGAAGCTTTCTAAACTGTTTCCAGCTCAGGAACCATTGCAGAATAACATATCCAAAATCTGACAAAATTGGACCTGGGAACACACCCAAAAATGAAATTCAAAATGGCGGACTGGCAGTTTCCTACGAAATACAATAAATTTTAATTTCGCTTTGTAGAGAGAGTTATGACGTTTTTCTTGATCAGTAAAATGTTTTAAAACACATTTTCGTTTCTAAATTAACCTATGACACTAAAAATTGTATTAGGCGGCTGGGTCATTCCATGTCAAGTCAGCCACCTAAAACACACACCCCTTTCAATTTTGCTCATACTTGGCACAATAGCAGATATACATGCCAAACTTAAATTCCCAAATTATTAGAGCTGACTGACCTTTGGTTACTGAGATACAAGGTCACAAAGTTGTGACATTTTGACCTTTTTTGTGTTAAATGACTATTTTCAAAATGGTGTAACTAATAAACTATTAAAGCTAGAGCATTGATTTTGGTCTCATTTTAAAGCTCTTTAGTAGCCCCTTGTTTATTGTCTCTTGTTAAATATCTCTACTGTGAAAAATAAAAAAATCCCTTCAGAAGTTGACCTTTGACCTTGAATAAAAAAAAAATACCTTCTCCTAAAAAATTCAATTTTTTTACATTAATACCTTGAGTCATGTACAACAAAATCCCAAGAAGCTGTAAGTGGCTGATAACTAGTTCAATGTATAAAAATAATGAATTCAAGCAACATTTTGAAAAAAGTCATTTTATACAAAAATTGTCAAAAAGTCATGACTTTGTGACCTTGTATGTCAGTAACCATTTTTGTCTAAGGTCAGCTCAATCTCTTACAATACAACCCATATCTACATACTATCTGCAGCCTTCTACAAACAAGCAAATGCTTATTTTTAAATATTTGTTCTTTACCCACCTCACCTGTATGTTGTGCATGTATGTGATGGTTTTCAGTAGTTGACAAGATTCTTGTGGGCCACCCAATTTATTGTGATTTCTAGAAGAGAAAACAATTTTTAATGTATACCTAGATAGCTACCTAATTAACAAATACAAGTAACATATTAAAATGTACATACAATATGTATAGGTATAGTGCTCATTGATTTCCATTTATCACAACTTAAAATGTATGCAGTGTATATATAGTTACATGACCATTTTAATTTTGAATTCTTACCTTTCTGTGCTGTAGATCTGCCAAAGCTTTGGATGCCTTCAAAGTAACTTCTTTGCAAATCCTGTATGTTCGTCCATTAGTAGTAGATGCCTCAACTTGTGTTAGAATATCTGAATATGGTAAGATTAATTCATCTGGTTGACCAGGATACACAAATGATGGGTTTGGGCCATGAGGATGAAGGAATGTGACTTTTACTTCTCTATTCTCTGGTATCTTTTCCAGCACACATGCCACCCACCAATGGCCATCATATGCAGCAGTAACAAAACCATGTATTTTCTCCTCAGTCACAACTACTTCTTTTTCAGTAACTTTCTCAATATTTGAATAATCTGATAATGAATAATGTTTAACCTTAAGAGAAGTCAATGAAACTGGCTGTAAATGGTGTAATTTCTGTGTACCAGCAATAGTCCTTGCAGTTGAGTGTCTTTCTTGGAGAAGTTGGCTTTCCTCTTCATGCTCTTTATTGGTTGAAAAATGACATTTTATATTTACAATATTTTCACTTGCAAATGTATATAACTGTTCTGCAGTAACGATCTGTTCATCATAAGGTCGTTGTAGACTAGCTTTTGCAGCTAATCTCTTAACTGTGCCTCCAAACACCATCACAGGGTCCCTTTCCATGACTTGTTGCAAAAAAATTCCATTCTGCCTCAATTCCAAAATCATCTCTGTGATGGCAAAGATTCAAAAAGTTTTTGCAGTTCTTATACTGTCCTGCACACCCATCTGAAAAGTAAATTATTTTGTGGATGGAACCAATGGATGAGATATTGTCTTTTAGGAATTTTATCAGATGCTTTTGAAACAAATGTACAGCAACTGTGTTATGGATGTTACACTCTGAATTCTGCAAATTTACTGAATCCCACCTTAACCAAAGGATTTCTTTCTTTGAAAATATGATAGGCTTCTTTTAAATTGCAAAGTAAAAGATGCTTTTGCAAATGTATCCTTCCTCTTTCATTGTCAATGATACTACAATAGTCTTTCTTTCCTGGCATTGTTCTACTGATGTCTTCTGAAAGATAAAATGTTAATAGCGTCAACAGTATCCTGTTTAATTCTTTTCCCACCCTTTGGATTTGGGTCTGAAAGGACACCTTTTTCTTCAACTATTTTTTTAGCAATAGATGATGTATGCCTTGTGTTAAATTCTGAAGCAATTTTCCTAATGCTCCAACTTTTGGGCAATACAGTGAGGATTTTTATTTATCACTTCTTTTAGTATTTTCATTTTTGAATTTTTCCTTGAGTTGATTTATTATTTCTAAACAGTCTACATCCCAGATGGCTCCTTAAATTGTGAGTCAGAAATCTCTTTTCCTGCAACTGTTTCCATTCTCTTCTTAACTGTCTCTGTCACCTTGCTTAGTTTTTTAGCTCCATATGACTTTTGCTCTACAAGCTTTCTCTTTTTTATGGGTGATTCACCAATTGAAACAAAAGAAGCATTCAAAGTACACATCTCATGGTTTGCTCTGAAGTTGATGCATCACTATTGTCAACATTTTCAATTTCTCAAGATCTTCAGGTGGTTCACTACTACAAGAAAAATCATCATTTATGTCTGAATTCAAAGTGCCTATTCCTTTCTCAGGCAAGGACTCAATATGTTCTCTACACTGCTTACAAAGTCTGTGATGTAGTGTTAAGTGCAGATCGGGAAACTTATTTACAAGTTCCTGTGGTACAATTTCTCAAACTCTTCTTTCGACACTGACCTTTGTGACGCAGCAAAGGATCAGCACACTTCTGTTTCAGTTTTAAATGTTCCATGTTTGTACTCTGAAATCACAAAAGCACAAAGAAAATCCTGAAAAGAAAACAATGAACAATTAATGAATTATTAAATAAATTTTTATACATGTATTTAGTAAAAATAAATTAACTTTAACTTGAAGTCAGGAGTCAACTCTGTAAAGTTGACAGTACTTATATACTAGTTGGGCCTTTGGATCAGCGCTACTCCAGTAGATTTGGGGCTGTCAAGGGGTTTAACCCTGGTTGTCTTTTAAAAGACTTCTTTTGGCACAGGTCACAAAAAGGTTTTGAACTAAGTCTTCACTGACACTATATCAGAACAGAACTTTTAAATAAATGAACTGACAAAAAAAATCTAAAATTGAAGAATGATGCCAACTTCATTTATTTTTTATACATTGAACTAGTTATCAGCCACTTACAGCTTCTTGGGATTTTGTTGTACATGACTCAAGATATTAATGTAAAAAAATTAAATTTTTAGGAGAAGGTTTTTTTTTTATTCAAGGTCAAAGGTCAACTTTTGAAGGATTTTTTTATTTTTCACAGTAGAGATATTTAACAAGAGACAATAAACAAGGGGCTACTAAAGAGCTTTAAAATGAGACCAAAATCAATGCTCTAGCTTTAATAGTTTTTTAGTTACACCGTTTTGAAAATAGTCATTTAACGCAAAAAAGGTCAAAATGTCACAACTTTGTGACCTTGTATCTCAGTAACCAAAGGTCAGTCAGCTCTAATAATTTGGGAATTTAAGTTTGGCATGTATATCTGCTATTGTGCCAAGTATGAGCAAAATTGAAAGTGGTGAGTGCAAAAAGTGCCATTTTGTGGCTGAGTTGACATGGAATGACCCGGCTAGTATTAAACTATGACGTCATGTAATGTAAATAAAATGTACTGTATGGAGTGTATGTGAGAATGGACATTGCTACATCTTTATAAACTTATATTATATACAACTCTTTAATTCCTACTACCCACTATCAAATCTGCGTATTTGTGCTTGTCATTTTCTTTAAAACTGTTATTATGTACTCCTTTTAAATACTGCAACACAGTTTATTAATTTGTGTTTTCTGTTTCAGACTGACTCGGTGTGCGTCCGCCTTCAAGAATGCAGACCCCTGAAGAATTGTGCGTGATTTGTAAGGAGAAATTGGACAGCGGACAGGAAGTGGTTCACATCTCGCAAAAAGGAGCAGATGGTATAAATGCATCCAGCGCAGCCGTGGAAGCGATGTTGTTGCAACAGCTGGAATAAGTGTTCACGTTGTATGTAGGAAAAGGTTTACGGATAAAAAGACCATTGAAATATAGAAGCGACAGACCGCAGCTGAGGCAATACCAAGGAAAAGTGCTCGTTTTCATGAATACGCATTTTCCAGTGCTACTCACTGTTTGTTTTGTGATACCTTTGTGGACTTTTTTCCCAAACACAAACCAAAATCAGAGCATGTCAAAATAAGAACTACAGAGTTCTCCGAAACCATAAAAAGGTGCTGTGAAAGCCGCTGCGATGAATGGTCTTTAATGTAAAAGGCCGTCTGGAGTATTATCTTCGTGATCTTCCTGCTGCAGATTGTGTCTACCATCACACCTGCAGCGTAAATTTTTCGAAGTGGAAAAAACATTCCTCGCGCATACTCCCCGACGATCATGATTCGAAGAAAGGGAGACCAACTAATGAAGAGCAACACCAAGCATTCCTTCAGACCTGTGCTTACTGGAAGAGAATGATGATGAACAACTGTTGATTGGAGACCTAATTTCCAAAATGGAGGAATATCTTCAAGGAAGTCAGAGCTCTGTCTACGAACGCAGGCACATGAAGAGAAAGCTTTTAGAACATTACGGAGACAAGATCATAATATCAGGTGAAAGTGGGAAGGCAGATGTAGTAACACTACGAGAGACAGCTAATGAAATTCTTATAGATTATCACAAAAAGTCGAAAGAATGTGATATAGATATAGAGCTACAGAAGATTTACCTAGTAAAGCTGCTGCAAAAATAATCAGAAGTGATATCAAGTCTGTCGACTCGCCTAGAAAAGATGTGTATCCATCTCCAAATGACATCACTGCAGAAAGTGCTCTTGATTACATTCCCAACAGTCTGAAATTGCTATTATCAAAAGCATTTGCGGGACAGGATGCTTCAAGAAAAATAGTTGCAATTGGGCAGAGCATTATGCAAGCAACCCGTCCTAGAGGATTACTATGTCCACTACAGATCGGTTTGTCGGTTCAGCTACACCACAACTTTAGGTCAAGGTACCTTATTGACGTTCTCCATCAGCTGGGTTACTGTTCGTTGTATGTAGAAGTAACAAGATTCGAAAGAAACGCGGCGCTGGCAAGTGGGTCTGGCTCTTTTACTGTTGATGAAAACACTGCAGTCCTTCTAGCAGCAGATAACGTCGATCATGATGTCTGCACTTTGGATGGGAAGAATACCTTTCATGGAATGGGTATGATTGCCGCAATAACTCCGAAGATCAAGATCCACCCTTCTATTCACAGGTGTAATGTTGGTGACAATGACATTAAGAAGATTGCAACCATTGACATTAGGGAATATAGACATGCGAGAAGCATGTTGAGGGACATCTCATTCCGCGAACTTCCAGTACCCACTGCCACCATAAGTCGACTTAGTCTTCTCTGGCAGATATCTTCAGCAGAAAGATCAGGTCCAAGTTGGTCCGGAACAATGCAGGCAATTCACAGTGGATCAAGTGTGTCACATCCAGGTATGGCGTCGATCACGTTCCTTCCCATCATAGATATGTGCCAACTGACATGACCTGCATATTTTCGACATTACTATATTTGAGCAAGATAGCATGCGATCAAAAAGTCCCATGCATTATTACCTTTGATCAGCCTTTGTTCTGGAAAGCTTCCCAAATCATCAATGAACAGAGACCTGCAGGACATTGTTTTAATGCTGGGATCATTTCACACTGATGAATCTTTTGGGAGCAGTCGGTACTCTTATGAATGGTTCAGGATTGTCTGAAGTACTTCAAGAAATATACGGACCAAATGCCGTGCAACGCATGATGTCTGGAAAAGCTGTTTCAAGAGCGATACATGGTCATATGATAGTAGATGCAGCTCTTAGTACCTTACTAGTGCAGACGTTTTCCCTCGTAATGAAGATGGAACTCCTCATGACCTCCATAAGGAAGCTTGTGACCTGCTCGACGATGTTATGACCGCCAAACAATCAGTTGAGGATGTGGAATCTTCGAATGCATTGTCTCAGATTGCTACCACTTTGTATGCGAAGAAAACTGACCTACAATCTACTTCGCAACAAGTCAACTCTGGTTGGAATATCAGCGAATGATCAACATTGCACGTTCCTTGATAACAGCAGACAGAACCGGCTCGTGGGATTTGCACTTGCAAGCTATGCTGGAGACCATCCCCATAATTGCAGCAGCTGGACATCACAATTACCTGAAATCGATATACCTGTACCTGTAGAAAATGTTAAGTTTGCCTTCTGAAAATCAGCCATTAACAAAATGTTCCAGGAAGGTAAGTTTGTGGTAAGAAGAAGTGACAGATTATGGGCCGGACTCGGCACAGACCTGGTGATAGAACAAGTACTAATGCATTCCCTGAAAAGCAGAGGCGGACTGACACGAAGTGGATTTACAGACATCCAAAGGGACAACGTGGCTCTTTTCTATGCCTCTGTGTTCCACTTATAACTTAGCAATGCAGGAATACACCAGAGTTTTGTTGGAAAGTAGTGAACAGCACAAGGAAATGAGGGGAAGTAGACAAATCAGGGATAGTAATGACATGAAGAAAGTACTTGAACGTCTGGAATCCTTATCCCCATTCCATTCTACCTCGGGTCTCTGCAACATTGTAACAGGGCTAACTGCTGATCCTGGAGTTAACGTTCATCAATTGCATTCAATCGGTACGAACATTGTCGTAAAAATGATTGGGAAACAAGCCTTTACATATTCTGCCAAAAGATCTGACAAAGTGAAAACACTAGGATCTGCTTCTGCCATTGTGATCACTGATGCTTCAGATATAGAAGTAGATCCTGCACTACTGTTCAGAGAATGATGACTGTTGCCACTGGCGGAGACATGAATCTTGAAGATGTCATGTGTTACGAACTGTGTGCATATCCTCCTGCATTGTTCGAATCACGAAGTATCTTGAGGGAACCCGATAAGTCTCAGCTAGCTCATGCAATAATCAAATACACTGACACTTTACGCATGGAAGAAGTTCAAGAAATTCAGTGCACAGACCAGTACGTATTGGATGGTGGATCTCTACTACATCGTGTTTCCTGGTGTCAAGATGAAACATATGACAGCATCGCCAACTCATATGCCAATTTCACTCTGAAAACATATGGAAAAGCAATCATTGTTTTTGATGGCTACAGCAGCTCTCCTACGATCAAGGACATGACCCACAGAAGACGCAGTACCAAGACAAGCAGAAATGTGAATCTCAGTCCAAGCATGAAGTTTTTGGCCAGAAGGAACACTTCTTGGCTAATGAAAACAACACGCAAGCATTTATTTCCCTCGTAGGTGAGATGTTGAAGAAGCACGGGTGTACTGTTCACAACGCAGATGGGGATGCTGATGTGGACATCGTTCATGCAGCAGTTTCCTCATCAGAAAATGCAACTACAACAGTAATAGGGGAAGACACCGACTTGCTGATTCTCCTTCTGTACCATGCCAAGGACAGTGGTTTCAAGTTGTACTATCGCAGCGATATAAGACGGGGACCATCTCCTAATCCTGTGTATGATATTCTCAGCATTCAATCATTGTTAGGCAATGACATCTGCAAGTATCTCCTGTTTGTGCATGCTTTCACGGGCTGTGATAGCACATCCAGAATTTTTTCGATCGGTAAAGCCAAAGCATTCGACACACTGATGAAGGTGGCTGAACTCCGTTCAGTTGCAAATACATTCTGTTCTGATTGTTGCCAACACTCTGACATTGAAGCCGCTGGAAGAAAGGCAATGCTTCTGTTGTATGGCTGCAAAACACTTGAATCCACTAACGCACTACGTCATCGAATGTTAGTTGAAAAGGTAGCTACAGCTAAATCTTTTGTTACACCCGAACGTTTGCCACCTACCGATGTGTCCACAAAGTACCACAGCTTTCGCACATACTTTCAAATACTAATCTGGAAGTCTACAGAAGAGAAGATTGATGCAGAACAGTGGGGTTGGTATGTAAAGAATAATTCCTACTACCCTACAGCCTGCGACAAGCCACCAGCTCCAAATTATCTACTCAACATGATCCGCTGCTCCTGCAAGACGAAATGTGCTACTTCAAGATGTGGATGCAAGTGTAATAGAATGCCCTGTTCAGCCACTTGTGGCGAGTGCCAAATCAGTGGTTGCGATAACAACCCAAGTACTGGTAATCTATCCGATGATAGTGATGAAGAGGATTAATTTCTCTGTTTGTGACCAGGTATCACTTCTTCTGTAATGAACATAACTTGAAACTGGGAAAAAAATAATTGTTGTATTATTGATTATAAAAATCTGTAAAAAGCTATATAACATTATATTTGCATAATAACTGGTTGTGTTGTATATTGTTGAATTATTTAAAACATTACAACTGAAAGAAAAAGCATCAAATGTATCTCTATAAATAAAAGCGTAAATTATATATTTTTTTTTTTCGTAGGAAACATCCAGTCCACCATTTTGAATTTCATTTTTGGGGGTGTTCCCGGGGTCCAATTTTGTCGGATTTTGGATATGTTATTCGGCAATGGTTCCTGAGCTGGAAACAGTTTAGAAAGCTTCTGAAGCAATTTTGCCCAGGTCTAACTACAAATTGCCTGGACTAATATACAAAACATGGTATATTTACATTCAATTTACCCCAATACATCCATTTACAAGTTACATGGGCCTATATATAGCCTGATTTAACCTTATTAACAAGTATTAAGCTATAAATACAGTTAGTAAATAATATGTAATATAATAGTATATAAATAATATGTAATATAATAAAAGAAATAAAATTTTACTTACCAAAAATAATGATGGTGAAGATTGCTGTGCAGTACTATTTGAGTGATATTGTGGAGAGAAAAACTTTTCTTGAAATTTTCAAGCCAGCCTTTGCTTGCACTAAACTCGGCACTAGCAGCATCATGTGGGACAAAATGGCTGTAGATCTGCTTGGCCTTCTCATAGATAAATGCTAGGGATGTACCCGTATATCATTATCAGTGATATCAGTAGATTTTTAAAAATATCGGTATTGGCTGATATTTCAAAAGTACAATTTTTCCAAAATTATGAGTAAAAGACTACTTAGAGGATGAAATTTCCAATATTTTATTGTTTTATCACTTCACTCATTATTTTTTCACAAGGCTTAAGTTCTCGTGTAAAATAGCAGCTGCTCTATATGTTCAGGAGAGAGCCAATATCTAGCAGCACTGGCAATGTTCCCTCCAATACTGAACGTGCATTCACTTGCAACTGTTGTTGATGGTGCTCCCAAATCTCTCTCAGCTAAGTTCCCCAAAAACACATGTTTTTGATCCATATCCTCAATCCAAATGTTCAAAGCCTTTTCCATTTTCACTAGCACAGGATCTCTAACAATTTGTGCAATTTCAGCACTTACTGAGGGCAGATGATTTAACCGAATCTTTTATTTTCTGTTCATTTTTCCTGATTGTTTGCACTGTTCATTTATTCACCCCAAACAACCTACCAATTGCTGCTGCTGATGTGCCTAACTTTAATTTATCTAACAACTCCACTTTTTGCACTAAAGTCATTACTTTTCTTGATCTTTTAGCCTCACCCTCTGCAGGAGAACTGGCTGGAAGTTTTAGAGCCATATTAATCAAAAAAGTGTTTTTAATGAAAAACAAAATTATAATCCTGGAGATATAACAAACTGGGTGACCAGCCGTGGTGCATCACTAGCAACTGTGCAGTGGCTGACTCACTAGGTGCGCTGTACAGTATGTCAAATTTGTACTACACATGGAACTGGCATGCAGTATTTATCTGTTCAAATTTAGCATTTTAGGTATGGCATGACTTACCCATGTATATGCAAAACCACATAAAACAAGAGATTACTGTGTGTGTATATATTTATGACAAATGCCTTGGTAGTGTAGTGGTTAGCATCGTTGACTATGAATCCATTGGCCCCAGGTTCGAGACCCGATGGCAGCCGGCACGCAGCAAAACCCAACTATTCATCCTTCCACACAATAAAGAAAGTAGTTGGTAGATAAATGGGCAGGAGCGGCTCGCAGGTAGGCACTGTGGAACTGCAGCACCCCCATGATCTTATGATCTTTATATTTAAATATTTAAAATAGCCTCTCTGATTTTTTTTTTTCAATGAACTTTGATTTTTAAATCAGATTACCGTATATCCTTTTTTCCTTAAACTATTTCAATGCCGAACGAATGAATCACGAAAGTAGCTTCAGCCTTCCTGTGGAACTGCGTACTTAACAGTTCCAGATTTTGTTCAAAATGCTTGAAACCTCGGTGGCGGACATACGAAGAGTGAGTCAGAATCGCAGGTTTAAGAGGATCCAAAGCACTGTGGACAGAGCAGTGCCGATTTGTTTGTTTGACGTGGTAGTTATGTTGCTGTATTGTTTGCTAATTTGAAATTTAATTTCTGAATTGCATTTATCAATGATTCGTTTATTTATTTTTTGTCATGAGATTGAAGTTAATTATATAATAATTGGATTATTTACAATATATAGATTTCATTTCTTAGAATATTTTTTTCACTCAGAATAAAAACCGAAGAATGGAATTTGTTTATAAATAAAATTTTTGACAAATTTGAAATTACCCATTAAGCATAAGTACCCTATAATTGATTTTATGATACTATTTTACTTATTTTTATGACTGAGTAGTTATCTATTCAACTTTCTCTCTCTATCATATATATAATCGACACATTTGTTCGCAATTTCTGAGGCAGCACCCCCATAACTGAAAGTCACTGAGCCACCACTGTAAATGGGTACCTTAGGTGGCCTAGTGGTTAAGACACTGGGCTGCTGATGGGGTGTGGTTCAGATTCCACGTTAAACTGTAGGTCTAAGGTGGAGTGAAAAGCTTGACCTTCGTCAGAATGAACAATTCAGGCGGAAGCTAACCAAAGGTTAACCCAGGGATTCCCAAAGTGGTCTGTACAGACCCCTACCTAGAGGTCTGTAGGAAGCTTCCAGGGGGGTCTACGCTTTTGGAAAAATAGTAACATTAACTATATTAAAATAAATTTCCATTTCACACTAGACATTCGGTAAGTGTTTATTAAACTGGTTTAATGAGTGTAGAATGTTTAATTTTACATTAATTTAAAAGCTATCTATGTTTATGAAATATACTATAGTTTGTAACTGAATTCATAATTTTTTTTGTGGGGGTCTATGTCTGTACGGAATTAATATTTAGGGGTCCTTGGTGGTAAAAGTTTGGGAACCCCTGGGTTAACCCAAAGGTGTGTGTATATATATATATACACTACCAGTCAAACGTTTAAGTACATCTACTAATTTCCAATGTTCTGTTGCTTAGCTCATGACATAAACTTCAAATGTACGTATTCTCTTTTAACCCCCTCCTCTTTCCTTTCTCTCGGGCTAACCTTAGAGTGGATCTTAGTCTTTGTTAGCCTTAGCTTCTGTAGAACAGGTACTAGAGATGAATTTGCTCACCTGGCTTTCATATTGTATGTTTCAGTGCATCTGCCCTATGCAGTGTGTTGTAACACAGAAGCTTCTTCAAAATGTGTTAATTTACATCTAGCATGCAACCTAAAATTAATGCCATTAGCTCTGCACAAAGGTCCAAAAACAGTTTAAAAGTCTTTACTGGGATAGTGTGTTTTTTCAGGAGTATGTTAATACATGTGTTCAGTTATTAACATGCACTGCAGGTCTTTGCATATAAAATCCTTGCAGAGGAGCTAACTGTGTAGTTTTAAGATATATTTCTGTGTTTCAAAAAGCAAAAGTGGGTGCCAAAGCTCAGTTAACAACAGAAAAAAGACAAGTTTATTGTAACTTTGAGAAATGAGGGCCAATCACTGAGGCAAATTGCCAAAAAATTAAAAGTTTCTGTGAATGCAGTTGCTTGTGCCATTAAACAGTACAAAGAAACTGGTCAAAATAAGGACAGAAAAAGGTCAGGGTGACCAAGAACCACAACAGACTCAGAAGACAAGTATATCCGAGTCACCAGTCTGCGCAACAGATGCCTCACAGCACCTGAAATCAAAGCCCAGCTGAATAACTCCAGAAGTACAACAGTTTCAACATTTACTGTTCAGAGAAGACTAAGAGGCAGGATTAAAAGGATGAACTGCAGCAAAGAAACCAATGCTGAGACTCCAGAACAAAAAGAAAAGGCTAGCCTGGGCTAAAAAACACCAAAAATGGACTATTGAGCAGTGGAAATTTGTCCTTTGGACTGATGAATCAAAGTTCAAAGTTTTTGGATCCAAATGCAAAGTATTTGTGTGGTGCAGAGCAGGTGAGAGAATGACACAGCAGTGTTGTTGTGCCAACAGTGAAGCATGGTGGAGAAAGTGTGATGGTCTGGGGATGTTTTGCAGGGGACCAAGTTGGAGATCTCCACAAAGTCACTGGAATACTGAATCAATGTGGCTATCACAGCATTCTACAGTGCCATGCCATCCCATCTGGACTGTG
Source organism: Bathynomus jamesi (assembly GCA_023014485.1). Taxonomy (NCBI): domain Eukaryota; kingdom Metazoa; phylum Arthropoda; class Malacostraca; order Isopoda; family Cirolanidae; genus Bathynomus; species Bathynomus jamesi. Next base: position 111,502 of record JAJOZX010005446.1, on the reverse strand, counting down.
ACTAGTTGGCCAACAGTCATAATGCAGTAAGACAACAATCCTAAACACACTTCCAAGCTGTGTCAAAATTACACAGTTATGGAATGGCCAGCAGTCCCTGGATCTGAACCCCATTGAGCTAGTGTGGGATGAACTGGATCAATGAGTGAAAGCCAAGCAGCCATCCAGTGCTCAGAAGCTCTGGGAACTCTTACAAGAGTGCTGGCAGCAGCTTTCATCAGACCATCTTCTTTCTCTTGTTGAGCACATGCCTCGAATTTGTTCTGCTGTAATTGCTGCTAGAGGAGGCTATTTTGATGAATCTAAAATTTAGACTTTGATTTAGGTAAATTGTCCTCATTTGTTATTTAAGTTCTCATGTTTGTACTTATGAATTTGTGTCATGATAACTTAGTTAATAAATAAAAAACTAAACAAAATTTGAAATTTATGAATATTTCAGGGTGTACTTAAACTTTTGACTGGTAGTGTGTATATATATGTATACATATACACAGGGGGTCCTTGTTATCCGAGTATTCATTATCCAAGTCCCTGCATTTATGTGGCCAAATAATTGTAGAACCATATGGATAAATCCCCCACACTTAAGAGGTTTCCATGGATAATGTACATGGAATGCAGAAGTGCAGTGGAAAACCATTTAAATTTCCCTCTAACTCAGTCTCACTCACTTTCCCCTACCTCCAACACTCCACCACCCTGATGCTGTGCACTCTGTCTCTTGCTAACCATTGCTAGTGCTGAACCCATCTGCAATTTTCTGGTATTGACCTGTGTATCTACTGTATGTACTTAAAGAAATATCTAAATACACTGACAGTAATTCAACTATTTATAGCTGTTTCCTAGATATAAGTAAGGCATATGATAGTGAACCACAATATTTTACTTAAAAAATGAGAAGACAGGAAGGTTCCCATGTACATATTAAGTTTATTGAAATTTTGGTATTCCCACCAATCTTTTACCATTAGGTGGGGGCAATGTACTATCAGAATCTTTTGGCTCCTCTTGTGGGGTGAGATAAGGCTCCTTGCTCTCTCCTATGCTGTTTAATGTGTATATTGACAGATTAATTGCTTCACTTAATGAGGTAACAGTGGGATGTTGTATAGATAACAAGGATAAATAACTTAGTTTATGCTGATGATATGGTGTTAAAATAAGTCCCTCTGTTAAAGGTCAGGATCAGCTACTAAAAGTCTGCAAAGTGAATTCACAGAAACATCTTTTTAATGTTACAAAAACTAAGGTTATGCAATTTCATCCTAAAATCTATAATCAGCCAGCTGATATTAAGTTTAAAATGAGAGGTGAAGTAATTGAGGAAGTACAAGAGTTTAAGTATTTGGATCAAACTATCACCAGCTCCTTGAGTGGTGACTCAGATATAAGGAAACAATCTTGAAGCCTTTGTGCTAAAGCAAATATGACTATAAAGAACTTCCGGTTCTGAACAAGTGAAGCTAAAGACACTTTCTGCAGTAATATATACAGACAGCAACTCAGAATGAATTATAAAAAAAGGTTCTGACAAAACCCTAAATTTGCTGTACAACAGGTCTTTTAGACTCTTGCATAAATTACCCAGGAGATGCTCAGCTTTGCAAATGTTTGCTACCCCCATTGTCCCAAGCTTCTGGGAGGTAACAAGACTTGCTCAATACAGTCTAATGCAAAGAATTAAAAAATCAACCAACCTGATTATCCAAGCTATCCATGAATCCTGCCATTTGTCCTATAAGCTATAGAATTCTTGGTATGAAAATGTCTGTCTGTAGCTCCACTTAACTTCAACATTACTGTATTATTTCTAATCAGTTGTATATATTTCTATCCTTAGTATGTGAACTGTCATTGTATTAATAATATTTGTCATATGAACTATAGTCTGCCAATAAACCTTTTCATTTTCAAAACTAATGGATATACGGTACTGTATATATACAGGCAGTCCCCAGACTTACAACAGGTTAGGTACCTGGAAAGGGTGTCATAGGTAAAATCATTATAAGTCAGGAACCTATTTTCCCATAGAAACAATACTATAATGGCGGGGGTTACATTCCTGAGACCCCTGGCCAAGGGACTAATGATAAATTTTCTACCAATACAGTGTCCAAAAAATATAAATACATAAAATACCTGTACAATACTTTATTTAAATAAAATACTCTGAAAATAAATTAGTAATGTACATAAATAAAAATTTTGCCTTGATTTGTGATCCTCTTTAGCTTAGGGGGCCTGATGAGGTGAAGAGCAGAAGAGGTTACATGAGGAACTGAGAAGGTGAGAAGCCACCTTCTGATGGGTCATCAGGGTTATCATCATGAATCCTGAAAGGGGTGGGTGGTGAAGGAGTTACCTCTGTAGATGTGGAAGAAGTTGCTGGAGGAGTGTTCTGAGGAGACCTGGATGGAGTTTTAAAGGGGCTTGAAGAACCTCTTCAGGGAGAGTTGTTTGGCAAATCGCTTCTCATTGTAAATCTCTCTGTGGCAGGCATATCCACTAAAAATGACAGCATTTCATTTACCTTCCTACTATGGTTGAAGTTCGTCATTCTTCTCAAAAAGGTCTATTGCCCATTGCCAAAAGCATGCAAAAACTTTGTCATGTCTTAAATGTGGGAACTGGTAGTGATTATAATATATCATAAATGCAGTGATGTAATTCAGACTGTCGTGTGTGTGTGTGTGTGTGTGTGCGCGCGCATGCATATGCGCAGCTATCCCTCACTTAATGAAGGGATTACATTCCTAAAAAGTCTTCATTATGTGAAAATTTGTTAAGCGGAACAATTTTCTATTGTTTTATATGGGAAAAATTGTTTGGTTCCTAGCACACTTTTGAGTGTGCTTCTATCGTTATCACCCTCCTCTGATGCTGTGAAAGTGTGTTGCAGGGATGGTGGGAGACCATGTGTTGGGCAGGGGAGAGAGCTTGACTGTGTTGTGGGAACTGCCAATGTAGCACACCACAGATTTAAAAAATCTTTGCCTTTGTTATAGCGAAATTTCCTTTGTAATATTTAAAAGTAGTATTAAATAAAAACCTTCATTGTGATGAACATTTGTTAACTGAGGGATACAACAGAATGGTCCCCTGAGAAATGTATATATACTTTATGGCATAGTCATAAAGTACAGTATATATACACTGGGTGATTACAAATGATCTTCCCAATTTTAAACATTTATGAAAAACCTAACAAAGCTACAGTGAAAAGCAAACTATACAAATAAGGAATATTTCAGGGAATTTTTATTTGTAATATTAAACACATCAGAGATAGCTCTAAAGTTAATGTGTTTTGTGCTCTTACTACTGAGAAAGTGTCAATCCATTCTTCTTTGCTAAACAAACAATTAATGGTATCATTTACCATGATATGCTACAGCTGTGGCTGATGCCCCAGTTGCTAGAGGACAAAACTGATGTGTAGTTTCAGCAGGATGGTGCACCACCCCATTTCCACAATGAGGTTACAACATTCCTGACTGAGCAATTCCCTGATTGGGCATGGGGGGGACCCATTCCTTGGCCAGCTCATTTGCCTGATCTAACTCCCTTTGACTACTACTTCAGAGTTATGTCAAAAGTGAAGTTTTTTTGTTCCACTAATGGCAACAACTTTAGAACATATGAAAGAAAGGATATGTGAGGCTGTTAGAAAAGTTCAGTATGATATGTGACAAAATGTTTGGAGGAAAACAAATTACTGCTTTGATGTCTGCAGAGCCACAATTTAAGGAGCTCATATTGAACTTCAATAGCTTGTAAATAAAACTTCTTGTTCTTCTTTATTTGTATATCTTGCTTTTTGCTGTAGCTTCGTTAGTTTTTTCATAATAAATGTTTAAACTAAGGAAGATCATTTGTAATTACCCAGTATATGGAAACTAGGTTGTAGTTGCTGTTATAAAGAAACACTTCCAATGTGGATTATGGTAGCTTGTATCATAGTGGTAGGTAATGCTGCTTGAAATTCGTGTCTAGACTTTTCCAGCTGATGAAATGATCTTTTGGCAGGTTGTTTTATGTAATCCTCAGATGAATTTGCCTATTCTCAATTATATATATACAGGGTGATTCAAAAGTCAGGTTACATAGGGAAATACTGTATTATGTAATGATACAGGGGAATAGTCACATAACATGTTTGATATGGCCACCATTAACGGCAATGGACTTGTGCAGCCAGCTAGGAATATCACATCAATGCGCTCCTCCTTCGATAACATCTCATAACTCATCTACCTGCAAAGAAACAGAAAAGCCCTATGTAACCTGACTTTTGAATCACCCTGTATGTATATATATATATATATATATATATATATATATATATCACCAATCCTCCTTATCCAATTAGGACCACTATGGCATAGTCATTTGAAGATCAGACTCAGAGCATAAAGTTTTGAGTTTGACTCTTGCCAGCTACCTACTCTGCTAATGCTTAAGCTTAGAACTGTGTGTGGATAAATAGGGGTTTCAGATACCATATTACATGTTAGGGTAATTAACAACATAATCCATAATCCAATACTTCTGTCAACTGTAGTTATTTTTTTAAACCTAATTTAAAAGTTTATTCCCTGATGCTGTCTTCAAAAAGTTTGACAGATCTATAGTATTAGGCCTTAATATGTAAATTCATAAATTTACAGAATAAAGTTTTCAAACAGGTGTATGATAGCAGTGTGTATCTTGCTTTAAGACAAATTTATTTATTTTAAAAAATGGCAAATTATGAACAAAAAATATTTGAGCAAGTAATAGACAATTACTTTGGGGAAACCCAGAACAATTTACGTATGGAAGAAGAAGTTAATTTAAATGGTGTAAACTTCAAAATTAAAGAATCATCTGTTGAAAGTAAAGATGAAAATACAGGCACTAAAAAGACTACAGAAAATCAGAAAAAGAAGAGAGAAAGCAAAAGTAAAGCTGTTTGTAAGTATCTTGTAGTGAGTTGGGTGCTCTACTAATTTCTTGTGATGTTGCTATGTTGGTTGTGTACCATATTCACTTTAGAAAGACTTCACCAAAGTTTTTCTTGTGAACAAGTACGATACTAAATGGTACTTGTACGTCACCATTAGGAGTAGTAGCAGTATTTGGTCAGTAAGGATTGTAGTAAAGTTTTGTCTTGGTGATAAGCTGCTAGTTAACCACTCTAACCATCTGGTCAAGTTATTCACTTTTTTCCACTCACTCTGAGAAAAAACATTGTGGTCATTGAAAGGTTAATGAGTTTTATAATATTTTCATTGATTATGGTGAAAAATGCACCATAATTAGGCTGATATGAGAACCAGGTTAAACAATTTCATGAGTAGATCTAGTCCTCTATTAGGTGTTTGATTTAATTCTCATTTTCAGTATCCATGCATTTTTAGGTCTATTTTTTTTCTTAATGGAAATGTGAAACATTGTTTTCATTGACCTATCAAATAAGTCTAAGCTAATTTGTGCTTTGTAAATAAACCTGTAGTTGCTAAGTATGGAATGAATTCTGACTTGGGCATCCTTAATAGCCTTAGAGGCTTCATGTTGCCTGTGATGTTTTATGTTCTTAATTAGGTCTAGGTAAAAAATGCTGTGGCCACTCAACATTGTTTAATATTTCAGTAATTGAAGCTGAATATCATGAGAATTTACCTCAGGGTTGGAAGAAGGTAGTTGTACAAAGGACAACAGGTGCCACAGCAGGAAAATATGATGTCTATTTTTTCACGTAAGTACAATATAGGCTTAGCCAACTTGTTCTTATGATAAGAACTTACAGTTGTGATAGAATTTGTCTGTTGTAGACTAGGGTATTATTTATTATTATTATTATTATTATTATTATTATTATTATTATTATTATTATTTTTTATGCAGCAGTTTAAAACTTAGAGTAAATACTGTATATAGAAGTATAACTAGTTATGGTATTTACTGCTTTTAGATGTAATACAGTAATAGAACCAGAATAAAGATGCGGAGCAGCCTCCTCTATGTGATGAATGTTTTGTTCCATTGATGGTGCAGTGGCACCCTGCTTGAATACTTTAAGTTTTCTGAGGCTCATGATAATTATTTTGCTGTTGATGACTTTGGTTGGTATTCCTTGAAATTGATCCTGGAGGATTCCCCTAGTTTTTATGTAGGCTTGTTAATGGCATTTCTAGATTAGTGTGGTCTGATGGAAGTTATCTGATGAGGTGGCCTCTGTTTGCCTTTTCTTGCTATGATATAACATCTTGTTGAAGTAGCGGTTAATCAAGCAATCAATTGACAAAGATGTAGGATGAGTGTTCTCTTAAGTCAAGGAAAAATTGTTAGCATTTCATTTGATTGCATCTATTCATTTATTTCAAAATAATTTTTTAGGAACACTTTTATCATAAGGATTGGTTACCATTATTTTGAAGTAGCATCACTTTCAATTCATTTTGCCATTACCATTTGGTAAAAGTATCTTTCATTGTAAATAATAATTTCTGATGTTAGAAGATACGAAAATATTGCAAATACTGTGTATTATTTTTATGTTGCCATGTTAGCTTTTATTATTATTACGGTACACTGGGTAACAAAATTTGAAAAATTTCCTGTTTATTGTGATTTTTCTGTCGTTTCTTAATGATTTTGGGGCGTTGACTCCAAAAATGGTATTGGTTTTGCTCTATCATCAACCATTTCAAAAATATAGGTTATCACACTTTCATATGGCAAAGTACAGGGTGGGCCGTAAGTTTCCATACATAGGAAAAATAAACATTTTTTTATGGACAACCATTTTTATTTATATAATATGCTCTACATGGTTGCCATTGTTTTGAAAACACATTTCAATACGTGTTCCCCACTGTTGATGAACACGCATTAGCACAGTTGACGTTATGCTTGTAATGGCATTGGTGATACGTTCCTTTAGATGATTTATGTCTCGTATCTTTTCCTGATACACCATGGCCTTCAAGTGCCCCCAAAGATAGAAATCAAGGGGGGTGAGATCTGGGGATCTGGGAGGCCACTCCACAGGACCACGCCGACCAATCCAGCATCCGGAAACTGCTGATCCAAATACCGACGCACGTGAAGACCATAATGAGGTGGAGCTCCATCTTGCTGGAAGTAAACTGGGAAGTTACCTTCCTCGTTTAGCAGGGATGGGAAAATCTCTTCTTGCAACATGTTAAGATACCTTTCGGCATTAAGATTTCCACTGACAAAAATTGGTCCAATAATTCTGTCACCCCATATCCCAGCCCACACCATCACTTTACCGGCACCTTGCATCTTCGTTGGACTCAGCCAGTTAGGGTTAGCATTACTCCAATAACGTATGTTTTGCCGATTAACCTCTCCATTGACGTAAAAATTTGCTTCATCAGTAAACAAGATCTTACGTCAAACGCATATTCTTAGGGTATCTGAAACAAAAACAAACGTTTAATTTTTCCTATGTATGGAAACTTACGGCCCACCCTGTATATAAAGAAGGCTAACATAAATATTTTCTGAAAATAAAAACACTTGGAAATTAATGTTTATTGAGCCAAAATTGTTTGACAAACCCAAAATGGTGCAAAGGATATAATATATATCATGAGGAGAAATGATAAGAGAATAACAAGCCTCATTATTCAGTGTGCATTCCTTAAAAAGGCACTGAAGAATGCGACTTCCGCGTATGAACATTCTTATCCTTTCTGATCAGCAACCATACGTAGTCTCCCATCATGGAAGCATCCCACTGGCCCTGGTACCTTTTCTCCATCGTTTGAATATTTTGATGGTTTCTTTCGCCATGTTCTTCACTCACATCGCCTAGGTTATCACAAAAAAAAGTTGATGTGAATACAGATAATGTAATTTTAAAGACATATGGCACCCCATTTTGTCATAGCACTTAATCAAGTTTGACACTAACTCCTTATAGTTTGGTGCTTTATGGTTGCCTAAAAACCCACGAACCACATCACAGAAAGCACATCAAGCTTCTTTTTCAATCGGAGTCATCTTGGCTTCAAGGTTCTTTGAATTCAACAGCACCTTGACTTGTGGTCCTACAAAGATGCCAGCCTTGACTTTGGCCTCAGAGAGTTTAGGGAACATGACCCAAATCTGTTGGAAAACTTCCCCTCCAAAATCTAACGCAGTTACAAACTGCTTAATTAGACCCAACTTAGTTCTGCTACCACCTCTCCATATTAAGTTGGGCTTCACAAGAGGTTCCCTGAGTACATTGTACTTTCCTGGTTGCAGTCCTTCACGTGGAGGCCACTGAACTGTTTTATAGTGCTCAGTTGAAGCCCTGCTATCCCACAGGCAAAGAAAACATGAATATTTAGTAAACCCTCCTTGTAAACCTAACAGGAAACCAATCATTTTGAAATCACCACACACGTCCCAGTTATATTGTTCATACCTGATTTGAGTGAGCAGTTGTTTGACATTTTCATAGTCCTCTCTCATTTGAACAGAATGTGCAACTTGTATAGATGGATATTTGTTCCCATTGTGGAGTAGAACAGCTTTTAAACTCTGAGTTGAACTGTCAATAAACAGGCGCCACTCTGAGGATATATGTGTTAACCCAATAGCTGTGAATAGACCATTAACCTCGCTGCAATAACAGAGAGAGCCATTGACATCGTAGAACCTTGCAAACTCTTCATGCCGCTTTCAGTATACAGTGCTCTTGCAGTCTTCTCCAAGCAAATTCCACTCTGAGTCTGGAGGTCAGAAGCTCAGACCTTGATTTTGTCAGACCCAAATCTCTAATTAAGTCATCCAATTCCCTCTGATTTGGAAAGTGAGGGTTTGTACTGAAAGTTACTTTATATTCTTCATCATGACTGTCCTCACCAGCCAACATTTCAGATGAGCTAGCTGCATCCTCATTTTCAACCTGCAAAGCAAAGAAACAAAATATAGGCATAGCTATATATGTAGAAGAGCATCAGCACTAAGAAAAATCGACACATAATGACCCACAGTCTGTAAATACAGAAGGTAAAGTAATGGATAGATACTGTTCTCTGGGACGTGGTATTGGAAGACCTTCGCCATGTGGTACAAGAGCTATGGATGACGCTATGCTTGGATACTGAAGAGTCTGCCTTCCTTTAACTTTCCTGTATTTAGAAACGTCTACCATGCAGTAGTAGCAATCGTCGTGGTGGCTCTTTGGTTCTCTCCATATTCTGGGTACCGCAAAGGGCATTGCCTTGTGTACTCCCTGCAGCCACCCTTCAAGTGTGGAGCAGCAGCTTCCACAGATCACATGGGGTGCCCAGGGCTTATCTTGGTCACCCATAGGCATACCAAAATAGAGCCAATACGTGATCCAGAACTTGGTGCCTTTCACAATCTTGTGCGATACTTGCTTGGGGCCTATGTAATACCCACAAACATAGCAGAATATATCCAGCGAGTGTTTATAAGCTCTAGTTGCCATTCTCTTTACCAAACTGTACTACATTAATCATAACCTGCAGATATAGAGAGAAGAGTTATTAAATCTGCAACAGATTACAGATTCCAGAAAAAAGATGTATTCACAACACTGAAATAATGTTCACAATAAAAAAGGATCGATAACACTCAGTCGTCAGTACAGAAACACAATACCTCAGTGCTGGTAACCATCAGACAAACAATTTGCTTTCTTTGTGTGCTCACACTTACTGACTTCTCAGACTCTGTGCTCTTCTTTATATAGCACAGTGGAAGTTTCGGGCAATTTCTAGAGCAAGAAACTGTCAACGAACATCTGGATTGTTCTCAACAATTCCTGATTATTCTGATATTGCTGCGCCCATAATAACATTATACTGCACTGGTAAAACATGAAAAATGGATTATCTCTGAAATCATTCATGATGCACACAAACCAAGGCCAGATTTGGACTCAGCACCCACAAATGCATATAAAAAAAAAAATTCTACATAAATGGAATCAGTGTTACACAGTGTTATTGACTTAACAGAACTTATAATTATTTAAATTATCACTTGAAAAGAACATTAAAAATGAGCTTAAGTGTTACATTAGATCAAACAAAAAATACCTCCTCAAAATATATTGTCTTCCATTCCACCAACAGAACTTTGATTTAGCTTTACATTGATATCTGAAATATTGGAAATTGGTGTTATTGACAAATCTATATAGTTTTTAGCATTTTCATTTTCAGTATGCACAGATGGTGGGAGTTTCTGTACAGTACTGTTTAATATGTTGAAATTAAGAAGTATGATCATTTACTTTTTTTTTTCCCCAAATACAGTATATAAAATGTTGCGTAACTCGCAATGAAAGGTGTGTATCTGCATTAAGGTAGGTTGATTTTCCGCATTTTTTCAGATATTGACTTTGGACTAGTCGAGATAGTCAGGGATTAATATGATAATAACTGACAAAAAATTTCAAATCCCTAGTTTTAACCATTTTTTGAGGAAACCATCTCAAAAATCGTCAAAAAATTGTACCAAAAAATATTGCATTTTCGCAATTTTCGGCCGAAAAAATCATGCTATTTTCATAAAAAGATCCTGAAAAAAGTTAATTTTATTGAAAAAAAAGTAAAAGAAACATGTACAGAGTCAAATGACACATTTAGATCCCAAGATCATCATAATTTTCACTGTAAGAGCCCTTAGAAGCAAAGGAAGGCCTCATCTGGCAGCTTAGGGCTTTGGCCAGAATGTGTTTGTGCCTTGATTCGAGTCCATAAACAGTATGGGAAGCTTCAGATGTCAGCTTCACGGCCCTTTCAACACTGAGAATGTGAAGGCAGATCAGGGAGCTCCAGCTTGGTGCCATTCAGCAATGCTTCTTGAAGCTCCTGGTCAGAAAAGTCTTCTGTGAGAGCAGGTTCACAGATGCCACTTTGAGAAAGGTTGATTAGTTCTGACCAGTGGGTAGCTTCAATGTTGATGGCTGTGATCTTCTTCAGCCTCTTCTTGGCTGGCTCTCCACTTCTGAAAGAATAATAATTAATTTATTTTTTATTCCAGGTTAAGATTTAATCCCTATTAGTCTCAGAATTGCTGATTAAAAAAAAAAAACACGAGTTCTATAAATCCCCATAATCGAATTTTTTCTCAAAAAGAAGGTAAGATTATTTCCATTATCAGAGGGGAGGGGGGGGGGAATTGGGATAAGAAAATGTGAAAAAAAATTCGATTATGGGTATTTATAGAACTCTGGCCTTTTTTTTATTAAATAAATCCCCATAATTAAATTTTTCTTTTTCACATTTTTTTAAATTAGTAAATGCTTACCTGATGGACAGAATTTCTTCAGACTGCTGCTTGATCCTCTGGATCATGTTGAAGATGTACAGCTGCTGATTGTGGAACTTGCTGTCCCTTTTGATCTCAAACCAACTCACTGCATATACTTCCACAATGAACTTGATGGCCTGGTAAAGCTTATCCTGTAGTTCTGGAGGGTAAACACCTCTGGTCCACAGACACATCAATCTAATTGCCAAAGTCAACCATCTTGCATGGTTTAATGGTCCAATTTTCCAGGCAGCAAATCTTGGGTTGACTTTGCCCCTGGAAATTCCAAGCACATACTCCAAAAGAAGCCTCTGGTTGCTACTGAGATCATTCAGTGTCTCCTCAGCAAATTCCGTCATCCAGGGGGCCACTGAGTTTGGTGAATTCCACTTGTGGCAGATCTTGGTAGTCAATTTCAGAGTTTTCCCAGTGGACCAGTGAAAGCAGTGGGACTTTTGGTACTGCCATCAAGATGCTTGAAAACAGCTCTGAAAGGAAGCTCATTCTGATGGAGTGAACAGCCAATGGTGTGCAATTTCCACTCAATTTTATTTTCCAGAGCTGTTACAAGGCCTCCCTCCCAGCCAGTGTTTGTATTTGTGTTGTCAAGGAGGACAGCTTTCAGGGTATGAACACTGTTAAACTCCTCCAAGACACTAGCAACTTCTTCTTCAAGAAGAACTCCAGTCGCACCTTTAATTGGGATGACTCTGTGAGTAAGATATGTTCCACTTTCAGTTCCCGGCTCCTTTGTGAAAGTCAAATGGTGCTCTTGTCCCTTTCCTTCAGCTTAGTCTCCCCATTTTCATCCTTAACTTCTCTGTACAGCAAAGTGTCCTTGTCAACTTTCCCATCAACCCCAATACAGACTAACTTTTCCAGACCCTCATTGTGCTTTTCATCACTCTTCACTTTCATTCTAGCTTTTTCCCTGTCCATTTTCGATTTATCAACTATTATCTGTTTCACATCAAGGCCAGGCTTAAGCAGGTCCATAGCTTGTAAGTCCAGGAGGAAGGCATTAGCAAGACTTGCCCCAAGATTGGAAGAAACATCACCCCTGATCAGTTCCATGGCATATCTGGGGGTTTTCAAAAAGCTGTAACCTCCACTTGGGTGCCTCCTTGGCTTGAACTCTTCAGCTTCACCACCAGATGGCTGAAATGAAAATAAAAAATAAATTACTAAAGCGAAAATGGGGGAAAGTAGGGGAAAATATGGGTAAAAATCGACGAAAATGGGCGGAAATAAGAATAAATTACTTAAACAAAAATGGGAGAAAAAATGGGTAAAAAGTCGGCGAAAAAAAGAATAAATTACTAAAGCGAAAATGGGGGAAAAAAGGGAGGAAATAGGGACAAAAAGTAGGGATAAATTTGGGTGAAAATGGGATAAGATATAAGAAAAAAATACATTACCTCCCCTGATTCTCCTGAGCTGGATTCAAAAGAAATATCTTGTGAAGGTGTGGAGGCAAAAGTGGCCAAATCCACTTCCTGCTGCTGTTGAATCTGGCTCTGTAATCTTTCTGCTTCAGCTGCAGCCCTCTGGTCTCTTCACAGCAGCTTTATCCACAGATCCCAGCTGGAAAGAGCCCTTGGGTCCTATTTTGGCCCTCTGATATTTCAAGTATTCCCTCTCCTCTACTGGAACCTGAAATATTAAAGTATATTAAATAGCGGATCTAAAATAAGAGATAAAATCCTGAAAAAAAAATTGATTATTAATTTCTATTACCAGGGGGGGGGGGGAATTACAGGAGGAAAATGAGGATATTTTTCAATTACAAGCATTGAATTACCTTCCATTTAAAAGGCACCTAATCGCACTAAGTTAGGCCAGTTAAAAGTTAAAAAAATAATAGCATTACCTTCTTACTGGGAGGACAAGTGCAGATTGTGCTGTGTTTGACAATTTTCTTTCTTGCACTTCACAGCATTGTCATCACAGGTAGCTTACAGGTGCAAGCAGAAATGTCAAAGTTTATCCAACTTTTCCTTCAGATTCTGCTCATGGACTGTAGAAAGAGATTTCCTGTTTATCTCTCTTGCTTTCTTGAAGCACACTTTATCCACCAATTTCACTACATAACATTCCTCATACAGGGGCAGCCGCGAGTTCACTGCCTGCCAGATCTCAATCACATCCTTTGCTATCATTTTAGCAATATCATAGTCTTTCAAGTCCGGGTGGCTGTTTTGTAGGAAATAACTGTACTGAATAACTTGGCGGAGGGTAGGAGGCTCTGTTTTATCCAAAGGGGAACGCTGGCCACTGAATTTTTTGGCACTACACTTCGAGTTAACACTGCAGACTTCTGTTTTTTACCCATTTTTATGAAATATCTGAAAATAAACACAATTAAATGAACGCATCATAAAATAACTTAATTTAATACACATTTTATAGGTAAATATTAAAAAATACAAAATAATACACTAATAAACATCTATAATGCATTTACAATAAGTTTCAAGCATCGTTTTGTTAAAAAAGCCGAATTTTAATTGATTATTTTGATGAAATAAGGTCCGATATTTTGTTTGTTTACATTGTGCGAATGCCGTGCGCGCGATTTTATGCATAAAATTCGGCAATTTTACAACTTAAAAATAATTAACAATCCTCAAAAAATACAATCATTTTCACAAATATGAGTTGGTGCAACGTTTTTTATACATTAATACCTTTCTATCTAGACTAGTCC
>JAJOZX010005446.1:0-90000 GCA_023014485.1 Bathynomus jamesi | reverse complement strand
CCTAACATAAAAATTAGTACGACTTGTTTGAAACGTGGGCTACATGGTGGCCAGTGTCGCGACATTGGGTCTGGATAGTAGTTGGACGGGAGACCGTCCTCCGCGTCCGGGTTATGCATCCCACCATTATATTTTTTGTTTGAGGCGCTAACCTAGCGTCGGCTCTCACTCTGCATACAAATTTGTATTCGAAGATAAATGACTGATTATTGGTACGTGTTGTTTAAGTATTTTTCTCTCGTTCTGCTCTTTTGCTTTCAAGGTGTGATACGTGGGCTCGAAGCCCCCCCGTTCCCGATGAATAATTCGGAGGTTTTACTGGAGGCAGTTAAATGATAAGAGTGTTAACCAAATTGAACAACGGAAGCGAAACGTGATCCATTCGTGATTTTAGTTTGAAATGTATATAAAGGCTTTCGGGAAATTGTTTCAGTAGGGACCGAAACACACACCCACACGCCTACCTTGAACTTCCTGCCCAAATTAAGACGCCCAAGTTTCTAGTTCAGGGAGATTAAGACTGATTATATAACGCTGAGAAATTCCAAAAATGCCTTAATTGTTAGGATATAGACAATTTCTTGATATCCCCCCCCCCTCCCCCCGCTACTATTGGTTACAGTTAAAGAAAACTTGCTGAATAATAGTGAATATAGTTTCTATTGTGAAACTAATGCACATTTGCAGATCTAGAAATACACATTTTATTCTTAAGAGTAGGAACACAACCCAATTTCAGCTAATGACGGTACTAACAAATAATTAGGAAGTACTTTCGGCGTTTCAGTGAAGCAGCATATTGATGCGCACAAAAAAGTCCTAACTCGGGAAAGTTTCCCGATAGTTTTGTTCGTAATATCACTGTTTTTTGTATATTTTAAAGTATTTAACCCGCAGTCACACTGTGTCCGAATAAACTGTTCTAATGACCGTCATTGTTTAGTCACTATTGGTTTACTGTGTTGATCATTTTATACCACGTGAGAGAGAAGTATTATTTGTGTCCATCATATTTATTTCAAAGTAATTCTTACGTAGAACTTAAGAAGAATCAAAGGTCATTCATGTTTGTCTGCTCGATGCCTTTATTTTATTTAATGTAAAAGGAAAAAATGTATATAAGTCTTAATAATAAAATTTTTGGAAATGGGGATTTTCACTTTCCGAGAACCGTGATTGTAATGCATATCCTATCGTATTTTAGGGAGCATGGCACCAGTCTGCATTTTTATTACGTATTTAAGCGTTTTGGGGTTAGTTTAAAAAAAAAAAAAACTTCGCATTCCTATTATTAAAATTATATGCAAAATATAAGGGTGACTATCCAATACTTCAACATTCATCACTATCCGGGCCCCACCACACCCAGCGACCACGTCCCTATCATCATGAAGATTGCCTGCGCTCCTTTGCAAGTCCCAATCCGTCCCCGCCCCTCCATCCGCAAGACGAACTGGGAGGAGTACCAGGCTGATCTCGCCCAACACGAGCCCTCAGAACTGAATGGTGGGGGGATAGCAGCAATTGAAGCTGCCACGGCAGACCTTCTGAAGGCGCTGAAGACTGCCAAGGAAAAACACGTACCCACCATCACCCACCGCATTCTGCCACACCCCTCCCCCTCCGAAGAAATCGACGCCGTCACACGCCAATTAAACGTCGTCAGGAACCAGATGGACAACGGCATAAATTACCTGCATAACAAACTGCAATACAACATCCTCAGAGCCCGACTACGAGGCTTGTGGATTGAAAAAGAACACGACATGTGGAACGCGCTCGTCGACAGGATAGACGTAGAAAGAGACCCAAAAACCTTCTGGTGACAGATAAGGAAACTAAAAGGAACACCCAAAGCTGAAAAATTCGAGACATTCCGGAATGAAAACGGAAGACCTCTCATCTCGGACCAAGAAATAGCGGAAAGCTTTCGAAATCGTCTCAGAAGAACGTTCAACATAAGTGATGAAGAAAATGACCTGTTCGACGAAGACAATGAAACAAGGGTCACGCAGTGGCTGGAAGACAACCACGAAAGGATCCTACCAACGGATAGGGCAGAACCCCTAAATGCCAACTTCAGAATTACGGTGAAAGAGGTCACTGACACGATCAGCCTCTTTAAAGAAAAGGCACCAGGCCCCTCCGGAATCACGAAAACCCTGATTCAAAAGTCGCCCCCGAACATACACGAAGAGATAGCAAACATATTTAGCGCCAGTCTCTCCATCGGATACTTCCCAAAAGCATTAAAAACTGCAAAAATCATCATGATCCCTAAAGGAGGGAAATCCGCAGAGTTCATCGAGAACTATAGACCCATCAGCCTGTTAGAAGTACTCGGCAAAACCCTGGAAAAAATACTCCTCGGAAACTGAATTTCCACCTCTCACGGTCAATGGTGCACTTTCAGACGCCCAACATGGATTCAGGAAAAAGAGGCACAGCCACAGCCCTCGCCATTCTGCACGAAACGGTGGCAAACAAACTAGCGTTCAGCAGAAGAGTCTCGATAGTACTGAGAGATGTGAAGGCCGCCTTCGACAAAGTGTGGCACCAAGGATTACAATACCGCATCCTCGAACAGAACATGGAAGCAAACTTAGGAAAAATCCTTTGTAGCTTCCTCAAAGATCGAAAAGCTTATGTCCAACACAAGACCCACACTGGCAAGCTCTTCGACATCCAGGCGGGAGTGCCCCAGGGAGCGATACTTTCGCCCACTCTGTACAACCTTTACATCGCCCAAATGCCTCCGCCCCCACCACACACCCGAGACGTCATCTACGCGGACGACATCACGCAAATAGTAACATCAAACTTCAGCAAAGAGCAACACGCCAACAGGCTGAAGAGAGAAATTGAAAGAATCAATGAATTCGAGGAACGTTGGAAAATTCAGACAAACCAACAGAAATTCAGAGTTATTAACATTGGCCGCAGGAAGGTTCACGCACTAGAAATAAACAACCGAATCCAACCTTACAAGCAACAAGGCACAGCTCTCGGCCTGACCATCAACAGCTTTGGCTATAAAAACCACACCACAGCAAGGACAAACAAAGCGAAAGGAGAGCTCAGTAAACTCTACCGTTTCTGGGGACTCTCGGTAAAAAATAAGATGATGCTGTACACGGCGCTCGTACGGTCAATCCTCGAATACCCGGCAATTCCTCTGCACACAACGAGCGACACAAATCTGATGTTGCTACAAAAAATACAGAACCCTGGAACAAGATTCATCCTGGGGAAACGACTCAGCGACAGGATATCATCCCAGGCACTGCGCCAACAAGCCAACTTACCAGCCCTCAATGTGCTTCTGCACAGAAGGGCGGAGAAAACTTGGAGGAAGGTACGAAACACCTCTCCACAGACCTATGAAGAACTCGATATTGGACCTCAGCGCGGGAGAGAGTACTTCTACTTCAAGAAGTCTACCCCGCAGCAGAAACCCCCTACCAACGGCACTTTTTGTACCGTATAGAAGATAAAAAAATAAAAAATAAAAAAAATAATAAAAAAATAAAGAATAAAATAAAATAGAAATAAAAAAATAAAAAATAAAAATAAATTAAAAAAAGAGGTAGAAAACCCAAACTATAAGCTAACAAGTCAAGCACCCTACAAAAGCTTGAACGCGCAAGGAAGGTGAAACACCTAT
The DNA here is from genome assembly GCA_023014485.1 of Bathynomus jamesi. Taxonomy (NCBI): domain Eukaryota; kingdom Metazoa; phylum Arthropoda; class Malacostraca; order Isopoda; family Cirolanidae; genus Bathynomus; species Bathynomus jamesi. The sequence goes on along the minus strand of JAJOZX010005446.1, from coordinate 86,336 downwards.
CACCAGACCTTAACCCACCCACCCAAAAAACCTGCGCATCCTTGGTGAGCCCGAGGACCTATCAACTCATCTATATTTCCCATTTCCCCACTTTCTGATATCACTCCTACAACTCTAATTTCACCTCTTATAACGTCAACAACAACAACTGTGGTGTTTTACAGCAAAGAAGGATTAAGTTAGTTTTTTATGCAGGATGGAGAGGCCAAGGGTAAATGCTCGCAAAAGCACCCCCACACCCACCCCCCCACCCCACCCCCACCCAGATCGAAGAAGGAGCCAAAATAAAGGTCCGGGGTTTTCGAGATGCTAAGACACTGCGTTTGAAAGATGGGAGGTCATAGACAAGAAAAAAGATGGACTGAGGAAGATTGTTCCAAAGTTCAGCGGTTGAGTACGTGAAAGATTGAAAATACCGATTAACTCTTGCGTTAGATAGTTGGACAGAAAAGGAATGAGAAAGTCTGGTGCTGCGTGCTCTCCTTGAAGGAGGAGGCATGAAGTTAGAAAGTTCAGAAGCAATGTCCGTTATAATGGCGATAGTTGAGAGAGAGAGAGAAAGAGTGTTACAAGGAGTTACAAGGAAAAGAAGTACCTCAAAAGGCCTTGCGGCCCATACCGAGGAGATACCAATGGCAACGGGTGCCAGGGAAAATTTTGTATTTTTCTTTCAACTATCCTAGCAGTAGTAGAAAACTGGATAGAAAAGTAGAAGGCTCTCTCCCCACCCTCCGCTCCCTCCCTGCCAGAGGCAGGTACGGAAAAAGGTTGAAGAAAATACCTTGACCCTGGAAAAGTAGCCAAGGAAATTTTACAGGAAAGTGGAGAATATATAAATAGCTCTATATTTAGCTTGCTCACAGAGACCGAGCAAGCGAACTCCTGCAGAGGTTTCTGAGGTTTTAATCTTAAACTATGAGTGTGTTCAGTACTTTGTCTAGCCTATTTTTAAACAGATTTACACTTTGACTGGAAACAACCTCTGAGGGAAGTTGGTTCCAGATATTAACTATTTTATAGGAAAAGAAATTTCCGCAGACTGAGGTCCTAAATGTCTTTACACACTCAAATAGTGTGCAAGATTTCGTCTAACCTTTTCTTGAACTGATCCACAGAGGAACTGTTCACAACTTCCGAAGGTAACCTGTTCCATGTGTCACAGATCTTATACGTAACGTAATTTCCACACACACTAGTCCTAAACCGTTTCAAATCCAACTTCCAACCATTGTTGCGAGTTGGGTTATCATTTAAACTAAACATACTTCTAAAATCGACATCGTTGAACCCTCGTAAGAGCTTGAAAACCTCGATCAGTTGACCGCGCAGCCTCCGAGTTTCAAGCGAAAACAAGTTCAGGGCGCGTAACCGTCGATTGTAGCCCATATGCCTAACGGAAGGGATCAACTTTGTGGCCCTCGCCTGCACTCGCTCCAGCCTCTCAATATCTTTCCTGAGGGTGGGCGACCAGAACTGCACAGCATACTCCAGGTACGGCCGAACAAGGGAATTGTACAGTGAGAGCACAATCTCCTTGTTCCGAAACTGAAATTGCCTCCTGATATAACCCAATAGTTTCTGGGCTTTCTTTTCCACCTCTACACACTGTTTCGTAAACTTAAGGTCGCTGCTAATTAGCACACCCAAGTCCTTTTCTAAATCAGTCACCTCGATATTACTGCCCAACATCGAGTAGTCCGACTTGGGATTGGCGTAGCCAATGTGCATCACTTTGCATTTACCCAAGTTAAACGGCATTTGCCATTTTTCGGACCACTCTCCTATCCTACCTAGGTCCGCACGCAGTTCCTCGATCGCTTCGGGCGTCCCAACATTGGCCCCAAGCTTGGTGTCATCAGCGAATTTGGCGATCCGACTGACGATGCCACCGTCGATATCATTTATGTAAATGGTAAACAACAGTGGCCCCAAAACGGAACCCTGAGGAACCCCACTAGTGACCGAGGCCAACCCGAACTAGCCCCTTTAATTACCACCCTCTGCCGCCTATTCCTCAGCCAGTTTTCAATCCACCTACCTATTTCCCCACCGATACCCAGCGCGCGCACTTTCGCCATTAGCCGGCGGTGAGGTACCTTATCAAAGGCTTTCTGAAAGTCGAGATAAAGTATATCAATCGCCCTACTCTTATCGTACTCACTCAACATGACGTGGAAAAACTCGAGCAAGTTGGTGAGACACGACCTATGCCGTCTAAACCCATGTTGGGAGTCCCCAAGCAGCTTGTAGGAATCCAATGGTCAACGATCTATCAGCTATTATCCTTTCTAATAATTTACCTACAACTGAAGTGAGACTAATGGACGATAGTTCCCTGGACTTTCGTGATCCCCTTTCTTAAAGATAGGGGTCACGTTGGCCTCCCTCCAGTCACCAGGCACCTGGCCCATCACCAACGATTTGTTGAAGACTGTAGCCAGGTGGGGAGCCACCTGGTCGCGCACTTCTCGCAACACTCTGGGGAGAAACTGATCTGGCCCAGGAGCCTTAAACGCGCTCAGTTTGTCTATTCTATGGCAACGACTGTCGCGGTACATCTAACACTATCCAGGTCAGCACCTTCGTGCCTCACGCTGGCTCGGGGATGACGCGGGTATCCTCCCTGGTGAACACTCCCGCAAAGTACTCATTAAGCACATTAGCGATGTCCGCGTCGGAGGTCCGCAGAACGCCGCTTCCGTCCTTTAAAGGACCTATCATGCTTCTAATGGCTTTCTACTATTAACATAACTGAAGAATTCCTTAGGGTTCCCTTGCAGAGGCTTGCCACCCGTAGTTCTTCGTTACGTTTCGCTAGCCTAACCTTCGCCTTCACTTCCCTACACAGGCGGACATTCTCTCTCTCGTTCCCACGAGAACACTGAAGCGTGAGAGAGAGAGAGAGAGAGAGTTACAAGGAGTTACAAGGAAAAGAAGTACCTCAAAAGGCCTTGCGGCCCATACCGAGGAGGTACCAATGGCAACGGGTGCCAGGGAAAATTTTCTACACACTCAAATAGTGTGCAAGATTTGGTCTAACCTTTTCTTGAACTGATCCACCGAGGACCTGTTCCTGTTATTAAAAGTTTATTTTTCTTTCAACTATCCTAGCAGTAGTAGAAAACTGGATAGAAAAGTAGAAGGCTCTCTCCCCACCCTCCGCTCCCTCCCTGCCAGAGGCAGGTACGGAAAAAGGTTGAAGAAAATACCTTGACCCTGGAAAAGTAGCCAAGGAAATTTTACAGGAAAGTGGAGAATATATAAATAGCTCTATATTTAGCTTGCTCACAGAGACACCGAGCAAGCGAACTCCTGCAGAGTTTTCTGAGGTTTTAATCTTAAACTATGAGTGTGTTCAGTACTTTGTCTAGCCTATTTTTAAACAGATTTACACTTTGACTGGAAACAACCTCTGAGGGAAGTTGGTTCCAGATATTAACTATTTTATAGGAAAGAAATTTCCGCAGACTGAGGTCCTAAATGTCTTTACACACTCAAATAGTGTGCAAGATTTCGTCTAACCTTTTCTTGAACTGATCCACAGAGGAACTGTTCACAACTTCCGAAGGTAACCTGTTCCATGTGTCACAGATCTTATACGTAATAATTCCCACACACACTAGTCCTAAACCGTTTCAAATCCAACTTCCAACCATTGTTGCGAGTTGGGTTATCATTTAAACTAAACATACTTCTAAAATCGACATCGTTGAACCTCGTAAGAGCTTGAAAACCTCGATCAGTTGACCGCGCAGCCTCCGAGTTTCAAGCGAAAACAAGTTCAGGGCGCGTAACCGTCGATTGTAGCCCATATGCCTAACGGAAGGGATTAACTTTGTGGCCCTCGCCTGCACTCGCTCCAGCCTCTCAATATCTTTCCTGAGGGTGGGCGACCAGAACTGCACAGCATACTCCAGGTACGGCCGAACAAGGGAATTGTACAGTGAGAGCACAATCTCCTTGTTCCAAACTGAAATTGCCTCCTGATATAACCCAATAGTTTCTGGGCTTTCTTTTCCACCTCTACACACTGTTTCGTAAACTTAAGGTCGCTGCTAATTAGCACACCCAAGTCCTTTTCTAAATCAGTCACCTCGATATTACTGCCCAACATCGAGTAGTCCGACTTGGGATTGGCGTAGCCAATGTGCATCACTTTGCATTTACCCAAGTTAAACGGCATTTGCCATTTTTCGGACCACTCTCCTATCCTACCTAGGTCCGCACGCAGTTCCTCGATCGCTTCGGGCGTCCCAACATTGGCCCCAAGCTTGGTGTCATCAGCGAATTTGGCGATCCGACTGACGATGCCACCGTCGATCATTTATGTAAATGGTAAACAACAGTGGCCCCAAAACGGAACCCTGAGGAACCCACTAGTGACCGAGGCCCAACCCGAACTAGCCCCTTTAATTACCACCCTCTGCCGCCTATTCCTCAGCCAGTTTTCAATCCACCTACCTATTTCCCCACCGATACCCAGCGCGCGCACTTTCGCCATTAGCCGGCGGTGAGGTACCTTATCAAAGGCTTTCTGAAAGTCGAGATAAAGTATATCAATCGCCCTACTCTTATCGTACTCACTCAACATGACGTGGAAAAACTCGAGCAAGTTGGTGAGACACGACCTATGCCGTCTAAACCCATGTTGGGAGTCCCCAAGCAGCTTGTAGGAATCCAAATGGTCAAAGATTCTATCAGCTATTATCCTTTCTAATAATTTACCTACAACTGAAGTGAGACTAATAGGACGATAGTTCCCTGGACTTTCGTGATCCCCTTTCTTAAAGATAGGGGTCACGTTGGCCTCCCTCCAGTCACCAGGCACCTGGCCCATCACCAACGATTTGTTGAAGACTGTAGCCAGGTGGGGAGCCACCTGGTCGCGCACTTCTCGCAAAACACTGGGGAGAAACTGGTCTGGCCCAGGAGCCTTAAACGCGCTCAGTTTGTCTATTCTATGAGCAACGACTGTCGCGGTACATCTAACACTATCCAGGCCAGCACCTTCGTGCCTCACAGCTGGCTCGGGGATGACTCGGGTATCCTCCCTGGTGAACACTCCCGCAAAGTACTCATTAAGCACATTAGCGATGTCCGCGTCGGAGGTCCGCAGAACGCCGCTTCCGTCCTTTAAAGGACCTATCATGCTTCTAATGGGCTTTCTACTATTAACATAACTGAAGAACTCCTTAGGGTTCCCCTTGCAGAGGCTTGCCACCCGTAGTTCTTCGTTACGTTTCGCTAGCCTAACCTTCGCCTTCACTTCCCTACACAGGCGGACATACGCTTCAGTGTTCTCGTGGGAACGATTGGCCTTCGCCCTCCTATACGCTACTTTCCTATTTCGGATAGCCGAAGCGATGCCACGATTGAACCACTTAGGCTGCGTTGAAGCAGGGGTGACCGGTTTTGAGGGTATGGCAGCAGACTGCAGCACCATAAACTCATCCCGGAATGCACTCCACACTCCCTCAACATCGCCGCCACCTCTAACCCCATCTCTGCTACGCTATCCCTGAGGCTAACAAAGTTCGCCCGCCGGAGATCGAGCTTACTGCCTCTCGAGTTACTACGCTTCACCCGAGGGACGCACACACGGAACCTAATAAGACTGTGATCACTCCCGCCCAACGATTCGTCAACGGTGAGGCCAGTGACGAGGTTGTCTTCGGTCGTGAACACTAAGTCCAGAACGCTTTCGCCTCGTGTAGGCTCGTTGACCCACTGAGTGAGGAAGTTCTCATCAGCAAAGTCAACTAGCCTCCTCCCTTCAGCATCGGCAGTCCTGTTTTCCCACTTTATGCCGCGACAGTTGAAGTCTCCTAAAACTACACACACCCTATCCCCTAGCAGGCTACTGAGTTCGGTGTACAGGGCTGTATCCTCCTCGAGGAGGAGATGCGGAGGTCTGTACACCAAGATTAACCTATAGTTCGTCCCTCCCACGTTCAGATCGACGCCAAGCAGCTCCCGTTCCGACCGGAACTGGCAGTCAACCGGACTCAACGTGTCTCTGACGTATATTAGTACCCCACCCCCCTCCCCACGGGTGCGGTCTTTGCGAAACATTCTATACCCGGGAATTTCGAACTCCCCAACGTAGTCCCTACGATCAGTATGAATCCAGGACTCGGTGATAGCAACGATATCCTGGTATTCTGATGCTAAGAGCGCCCGTAGCTCGCAAAACTTGTTCCTAATTGACCTAGCATTAAAAAGCATTGCACGGAGGGAGCCTTCCTTATTCTGACCGCCCCCTAGCATGACCCGTTTCCCGAACAGCCAGGGCTGTCGGGAGTTGAAGAGCCCCTCACTAACGAAGGGGCAACTTCCGCAGGAGACTGAGCCCCCTCCAACGTAGGAGGAGGGTCACCCACCTGTACTTCGACGCACCCTTCAGTCGAAGGTACGTCCGCCACCGGCTCATCCTCATCTCTCCCCGGTGGGGGCCCATCATCTCTCCCCGGACTCGACCTCACCATTCTGTATAGGTGCCGGTCGAGCAGCGCGCCTAGCACACCTTTACCCTTGTTATTGAGGTGGACACCATCCCTCTGGTAAAGGTCCCACCTACCCGAAAATGCATCGAAGGGGTCAATAAACTTCACGCCCAGCGGAACGCACAAGTCTTGTACCTATGGAAAACTTATGAGTGGGTAGTTGGGAGGTAACGAAAATGGTTCACTGAGTAGGTAGGTAGTTAATCTACAATTAATAAATTCCTTTTATGTCAATAACTGGGTGGAAGAAACCAATTGGTTGCTCACCAGAGTTATTCTCCACACTAGTATTTATATACTGTGTGGGAGGAGCGTGCTCGGTAATGGAGATACATTACCGCTAAACCAACTGAGGAATAAACCAAGACAACGCTGGTACAAGAAGCCCCGCGAAGAGGAGAACAGAGGGAGAACGAAAACGAAGAACGGGGCGAGAGGACGTACCAGCAAAGTACGCTCTCGACAATGAGACAACCGGAGAAGGGAGAGACTCCAATAACTAAAAGTAAGTGACTAATTGAGTTTTAGACCAGACAGTTAATAACATTAAATTAAGCTGGGTCAGACAAGTTAGGCCTACATTGTGGCCTAAGACCCAGCATCAACTCATAGCTTAACAAAGGTGAAGGTAGATTGCCCTAACCTAATCTTGTGAGGAATCCTACTGTGGACCTCAATTTATCTGCCCGCTCTGGACCATTTCCGGAATCTCTAGGCTGACCCCTCTAGGCTAGACTTGATCTACTCTATAGTTAGACTGGAGATATAAGGGGTGGGTTAATTGTGGACCAATTCATACAGAGCATTTTTCGCATTGGTGGTCCGTGTGTGGGGAATTTACAAACCTTAACCTTACTTAACAAAAATTGCAGAATTAGGCTAAATGGTCTAGCCTAAGCCTAACCTGAGCAAGCCTAATTAGGTCTACAACCTAGGGCCTAACTAGGAAACATTTACATTTAAGGAGTCTCATTCTCTTATAAGCTTAGACCTGAGTGACACACAAGTACTTGGGGGGGATTAAACCAAATTTAAACTTGACTGTTTTGTCTGTTCTCTCTCTTCTCTGGTAATTTCTTCTTGTCCTCTATTTCATTACGATCCCCAGTTAAACAATTTTGACTTAGACATGGACAGTGAGGAATTGAAAAAGTTAAAAAAGAAAAGGGGGGCAAAGTTGGGAGCTGTTACAAAGGCTGTGAACACTTTTAACAATATTACACAACCAGGTAAGGAAAATATAGAGAGAGTAATTATTAAATTAGAAATTAAAAAGAAGGAAATAATAGCCATTAATGAGAGTATTTCAGAGTTAGTTGAATCCGAAATGGCTGAAGAACAATTGATAGACCTTTACGCTGATGATGATGATCAGGTAAGCTCAATTGAACAGCAAATAAGGGGACTACGGTCTCGGTTGACTGACTTAACACCAAAAAAACCTAATTCTGAATTTAATCAAAGTAGGGCTAACCTTCAACAAAATTTAAGTGGCATGCAAAATCCTGAGTCACAAGAATTGAGGGCTCAGTTACCCATTTTGCTAGTACCAACATTTGAAGGGGACACGGTACAATTCCCATCTTTCATTGACAAATTTGAGAATTTAATAGGTAATAAACCTTATATTTCAACTGTTGAAAAGTTTAGTTACTTAACTAGTTCCCTTAAAGGCCCAGCCTATAACCTAATAGCCTATTTACCAGCCGTAGGGGATTCATATGAAGTAGCTATTGATCTTTTAAACGTAATTACATTAATAAAGATATGATTGTATATGAATTATCTCAACAAATTTTTTAATTTGCACCCATAAAAGATAACCATAGTGATATGGAAATTTTTTATACAAAATTAGAAGCTATTATAGGACAACTGGTTAGCAATGAGATAGATATTAAAACTTCATCTTGGCTTATACAAAGCATAGTACTTAGGTGCCTTCCTTCGAGGGTTAAAGATAATTTAATTCTAAAGACGGGAGAAAATTATCCTAATTTAGAACAAATAAGAAAACACTTCCCCAATATCCTAATTAATTACAACTTGAGAGATTTTCCAACACATAAGACCCAGACTATGGATAAACCAAAGACTGTTCCCAGAGACCAACTAGCTACAGCTAAACAGACAAAACTTGATACTGGAGAATCAAATGTGACCAACTATAATACACGAACACCTACATTACAGAACTTTAATGTAACTGCTGCCTCAACTTACACACCACATTGCAAATTTTGTGCAAGTAATGAACACAGTAGTACTGGGTGTGACAAATATTCAGATTTTAACCAAAGGGCTAAAAGATGTGAACAGTTGAACCTGTGTAAAAAGTGTACTGGCCAGGGACATTATAAGAAAGACTGTAAATCTAGGTTAAGATTCAAGTGTAAGTTTTGTAAAAGTTTACGACATGTCTCATCAATGTGTGATTCACCAAAGTGTCCAAACAATAGTACTCAAACTCAAAAGATACCTCCCCCAAACAAAGGTAATCAAAAAATGCCACTTTCATGGGACATTCTGCTTGTTCAAACAATGTAACAAGAAACACTGAGATTCTTTTACCAACTATTACTTTGGACTTAGTGAATAGTGAGGGTAGTACCACTCCAGTGAGATGTCTTATAGACTGTTGTTCTCAACAAACATTTGTTTCAAAAAATGTAGTTAATAAATTGGGTTTGACACCAAACCCGAATGAACAAAACCTCAATATTGCGTCCTTTGTTAAGGATAACTCGGACAAAAATAGCTATAAGACAATTGACCTGGAACTACATTTAGAAAGTAAATTCAAGAAAATTGAAGCAGTTATTATTTCTAAAGTAGGACAAAACAAACTGGTTATACCCAAACTAGAACAAACCATAAATCATTTGGGAAAACACTACAAAATAGCTGATAGACATATCACTAACAACACAGTAGCTAACATTGAAATGCTAATAGGGGCAGATTATATTAATCTTATTCATAAGGGCATAGTAGAGATAGGTAATGGTATAGCTATTCAGACTCCATCAGGGATAGCCCCTTTGGGTGACCTCTCAGAATACAACCTAGACCTAAACCAAAAGTGCATGACCAACAAATACTATGTGCCTCAACTCAGTCCTACATAACACCTGTAAGAATAGCAACACTTTGAATAATATTATCTCAACTGAGAACATTAATTCATCATTATCAAATGAAACTTTGGATGAGGCAATTCAAACTTTATGGTTGCTAGAATCTGTGGGTATACATGACACAAATCAAACTTCAGAAGATCAGTTAATGGTAGAAAGATTTGAAGACACCATTCAGTGCAAAGACAATAGTTATTTTGTTGAGTTACCTTGGAAAATAAATTGTCCAACTTTAAGAGACAATCTCAAAGTAGCTAAAGGACATTTATATAAAGTAATGAAAAAACTCAAACAAGATAATAATATTCTATCATACAGTATAATGATGTCTTCAAAGAACAGCTACAGAAAGGCTTCATTGAAGAAGTAACAAATAACCCTTTTAAAAAAGATGGTTGTCATTATTTAACCCATAGGGGGGTTTATCGACAAGATGCCCCAACAACAAAACTCAGAGTAGTATATAACTGTAGCCTCAAAGACAGTGATAAACACAGTTTGAATGATTGCTTGATTGAGGGTCCTAATCTCATTTCTGACCTTGTGAAGATCTTACTGAGGTTCAGGTTAGACAAATATGCTGTACAAAGTGACATTTCAAAGGCATTTTTGAGAATAAATCTTAAAAATGAATATGATAAGAACCAACTAAGGTTCTTATGGTTCAAGGATCCATTTGATTTGAATAAAGGGTTCATAACCTATAGATTTAATGTTGTGTTGTTTGGAGCCAATTGCTCACCTAGCCTATTAGCATTGACAATTAGACATCATTTAAACCAGTTTAATAACTCTCTAACATTGAACTTCCTTAAGGAACATTTTTACGTAGACAATCTAATAGGCTCAACGACAACAAAATCTGAATTATCTGAAGTCTATGAACACTCTCAAAACATTATGCAACAAGGTAACTTTGAACTTAGAGAGTGGATTTCAAATGATGAGGATTTAAACAAAAAGATTTTAAAGGATAATAATGGTCTTACTGAGCCATCAGACAGAGTTAAAACTTTAGGTATGAACTGGTATTTGGATGCAACTTCTAACAGTCATGATTCAATCTGTACTAAAGGTTTTAAACTTGATGAGGAAGCAAATACTAAAAGACAAATATTATCAGAGGCTTCCAAAATTTTTGATCCTATGGGTCTATTCCTGCCTTCAACAATAAAATCAAAGATTCTCCTCCAAGAAATTTGGAGGACAAATGTTGGGTGGGATGATCCAATAACAAATGAAAATCAAAAATCTTGGAAGAAGTTAGCTACTGATTTAACAAAAGTGCAGAACATTAAAATTCAAAGGTGCTGTGGGTTTAGGGATAAGCCCCAGAGGCTTCATGTGTTTGCTGATGCAAGCACACAAGCTTATGGGTGCTGTGCGTATCTTGTAAGCCCTACAGAAAGTCATCTAATTTATGCAAAAGGGAAAGTTGCACCTCTCAAACCTACCCGAACCATACCTCAATTGGAACTATTGGCTGCTACATTAGCCATTAAAACCATTTCATTGCTTAAGGATGCTTACTATGATGTGTTCATAACTAATATCCACGTCTGGCTTGACAGTCAGATTTGTCTTGCCTGGATACGGAATGATAGCATTAATAGTAAGAATATCTTTGTAAGAAATAGGCTAAAAGAAATAGCTGACGCTAATGAAAGCCTACAAGTAAACTTTCACTATGTTCCAACTAAACAGAATCCAGCAGACTTTCTGACCAGAGGTTTATCCTACAAGTTGTTGAAGTCAAACAAAACTTGGTTTATGGGACCTAAGTGGCTCTGTAATACAGACCAATGGCCTGTGGAACAAGTTAACTTGACATTAAATTTAATCTTTTCAAATGAAAAGGTTGAACCAATCACTAATTATGAAAAGTATTCTGATTTCAACAAACTTGTCAGGGTGACAGCCTACTGTTTGAGGTTTGCTCACAACTGTTTAGCTACAATTAACAAACAGCTAAATAAAAACAATCATAATTATACAGAAGTTGCAACCCAATACTGGATAGGCCAAGCCCAACAAAAAGAGTACAATAAAGAGTTAGAATTCTTGACTAATGGGAAACAAACAAAAGAACCTGTACCATCAGTAGTTGTGGATCTAAACTTGTTCAGAGATGAGGAAGGCCTTCTAAGGTGTAAAGGGAGATTAGACAAATCAAAACTGTCATACAAAAGCAAAAATCCAATCCTTTTACCTAGATTTAGCTATTTGACAACATTAATAATCAGAAAAACACACAATGATGTATATCATATGGGGGTACCACAGACACTAACTACATTAAGAAAAACTTATTGGATACCCAAGGGAAGGATCACTGTTAAAACAGTCCTGAGTGAGTGTGTCACATGTAGGCGTATTCATGCTAGGCCCTATAGGAAACCAAATCCTCCTGCTTTGCCAGAGGAGAGAGTTACTCTCAACATACCCTTTGAGACTGTAGGCATTGACTATACAGGAGCATTGACTGTAGGGGTGGGTGACACGAACAAAAAATGTACATTGTACTGTTTACATGTGCAGCCTCACGAGCTGTTTATTTGGATGTTGTGGAGGACCTACAGCAGAATCTTTTGTTGCTGTCTTTAAGAGATTCTGTGCACGACATTCAGTACCAAGACAGTTTGGACTGACAATGCTACATATTTCAAAGCTGGTGAACAAGTCATCCACGACTTGTTAAGCAATGAAATCACACAATTATATATATAAAAAATCAAACATAAAGTGGAAGTATATTCCGTTGCCTCTCCTTGGTATGGTTCTATCTGGGAGAGGAATATACAAACAGTAAAGAATTGCTTGAAGAAAGCAATTGGCAAAAAACAGATACACTTATTTGGGTTACTCACTCTCCTGGCTGAGATTGAGAACATCATTAACAATAGACCACTCACTTATGTGAGTGACAACATTAATGACCCAGAACCATTAACTCCAAATCATTTGATTCGGGGAGAACAAGTTAGTCTCCTGCCGGACTACAATATAGACTCTTCAGAAGACCCAAACTGGACTCAACGACATGATGAGCTCCAGACTAAGTTACAACATTTAACTAGAGTTAAAGCTCATTTCATTAAACAGTGGAAAACTGAGTACTTGATGGGTCTAAGGGAGAGACATAAACAAATGACTAAGAAGGATTGGTCTGACACAATTAAGGTAGGGGACCTTGTTCTCATACATGACAGTACTCCAAGACAATACTGGCCTCTGGCTAGAGTTTCAGAACTCAGACCAGGGGCAGACGGGGTAACAAGAGTGGTCAAATTAAGGACTTCAACGGGTGACACAACAAGAGACATTTCTCTTTTGTACCCTTTAGAGTCTGGACCCAAAACAATGGACTTTGGAGAACCTTCTCCACTAACAGTAACAACTGGAGACACTGAACTTCCAGTAACTATTCCTTTGACAGTAGGAGTGGTAACGCATCCTACTACAACATTGACAGAAACAAGACCTCAGCGACAAACAGCATTAAAGGCGCGACTATTTTTACAACAAAAAATAGATGCTGGGGAATTGTAATTTTATCTTCTAACTTTCATTTTTTCTTTTCTTATGGTAAAGACCATAGACAGTTTCATCCTATGGATGTATATTTTCTCTTCTAATTAAATGCTACACCTTCTCCATGAGAAGGTGAGGATAGGCACTGTTAATCAGATTAACGCATTTACAGTTAAATAGTTAGCTAGTCTACACTCAGACAAAAATTGGTGACAATGACACCAAAATTTTTATCTCCCGGGGCCCCCAGTATATGGAAAACTTATGAGTGGGTAGTTGGGAGGTAACGAAAATGGTTCACTGAGTAGGTAGGTAGTTAATCTAACAATTAATAAATTCCTTTTATGTCAATAACTGGGTGGAAGAAACCAATTGGTTGCTCACCAGAGTTATTCTCCACACTAGTATTTATATACTGTGTGGGAGGAGCGTGCTCGGTAATGGAGATACATTACCGCTAAACCAACTGAGGAATAAACCAAGACAACGCTGGTACAAGAAGCCCCGCGAAGAGGAGAACAGAGGGAGAACGAAAACGAAGAACGGGGCGAGAGGACGTACCAGCAAAGTACGCTCTCGACAATGAGACAACCGGAGAAGGGAGAGACTCCAATAACTAAAAGTAAGTGACTAATTGAGTTTTAGACCAGACAGTTAATAACATTAAATTAAGCTGGGTCAGACAAGTTAGGCCTACATTGTGGCCTAAGACCCAGCATCAACTCATAGCTTAACAAAGGTGAAGGTAGATTGCCCTAACCTAATCTTGTGAGGAATCCTACTGTGGACCTCAATTTATCTGCCCGCTCTGGACCATTTCCGGAATCTCTAGGCTGACCCCTCTAGGCTAGACTTGATCTACTCTATAGTTAGACTGGAGATATAAGGGGTGGGTTAATTGTGGACCAATTCATACAGAGCATTTTTCGCAGTACCCTCTCGTTGATGCCAATGACCTTACTGAGCGCGTGGTCACTGACATTCATTCGCGGTAAAATACCCATTAACATTCCCCTGTCTGTCTTCAGTTTTAGATCATCCGCAAGAGACATGATCTCAGTGATGATCCCTTCAGTAAGACCTACCCCACCGCCTTTGAGGAACAGGTCATTGCCACCAGCGTGGACAACGATCGCAGTCCTCCGACTAGCCACGCGCACCTTCTCTACCTCCTTCCTTAAGTGCGCCGTTCCCCGCCCAGGTAAGCACCTTACCTTCCTCCCATCCCGGTTTGCTGAAGCAAAGTACTTCTCCTGGCCCCTGATCTGCGAGTCCCCAATCAAAACGGTGTCTTCCTCCTTCGAGCACAGGAGGCTAAAGCGGTTAGAGGTCTTGACAGGGGCAACTGGGGTCTCAGGCTTCGGCTTCGCAGCCTTCTTGCCTGAGACCTTTCGAAACCCATCGCCACCCATACACGCAGTTACACCACCCGACCCACCCCGACAGGTAGCTACATCCTTCGGTTTATTTGGGCCATCAGCAGGCCCCTTCCCACCCTTCTCTATCAGCCCCTTCTTTGAGCCCTCCCTTTGTTCTAGATACTTAATCTTACAGTTTGAATCTGCTGGTGTGTTTTTAATTTGATCTTGTCCACTGGGTTGGATTTCCAGTGCTACGACCCTAGCTTCAAGCTTTTTTACTAATTCGAGAGAGAGAGAGAGAGAGAGAGACGAGGCGGTACAGCACACCTAACCTCTTAGAAGCTGTTTTAAAAAATATGATCTTTCTAGGAAAGATCACGAGAAAAGGAAGGATTGAGTTTTGTTGTTGAAGGTAAGGGGATAGTTGTGTGGAAGATTGTGACGAGTAGACAGACGGAGAAACCGAGTTTTTGAAGCATTGAAAGCCACGAGGTTTTCTCTGCCCCAATCAGATATAGCAGAAAGATCAGAGGTCAGATGTCTCGTAGCTGTCCTACGCGAATCATGGAGTGACTGCTGTAAGGGACGCTTTGGGAAGTTGGTGGAGAAGTGAAGAGTAGAATCATCGGCATCGGAGTGAATAGGACAGGAAGTGCGAATTAAAAGATCATTAATAAATAAAAGGAAAAGAGTGGGTGACAAGGCAGAACTCTAAGGAACACCACTGTTGATAGTTTTAGGAGAACAGTGGCCATCTACAACCGCAGCTATAGATCGTCCAGAAAGAAAATTAGAGATGAAGGCATAGATAGAAACCGAAGGAGGACAGTTTCGAAATTAAAGATTTGCGCTAGATTCTATCGAAAGCTTTTGATATGTCTGGTGCAATATCAAAAGTTTCACCGAAATCCCGAAAGGAGGATGACCAAGAGTCAGAGATATACAAAAAGATCGCCAGTAGAGCGTCCCTTGCGGAACCCATACTAACGATCTGAAACTAGAGTGTAAGAAGAGAGGTGTTTAAGAATCTTCGTATTAAGAATAGATTAAAAAACTTTGGAAAGGCAAGAAATCAAAGCAATTGGACGATAGCTGGAGGGTTGAGAGCGGTCACCATTCTTTGGGACAGGCTGAATGAAAGCGAACTTCCAGCGTGAAGGGAAAGTACCAGATGAAAGACAAAGACGAGAGAGTTTGCCTTGGCACGGTGTCAGCACAGAATCACAGTTCTTAAGAACAACAGGAGGAACACCATCAGGACCGTACGCCTTCCTATAGTTGAGCCCAGATAGGGCAGAAAAAACATCTTTAGAAGAAATTCTAATTTCTGACATAAAGTCAGAGGAGGGAGGAGATGGAGGAACAGCACCGGAATATTCCAAGGTTGAATTGTAAGCGAAAGTTTGAGCTTCGAGCTCAGCTTTGTCAGGAGAAGAGACAGCAACTGAGCCGTCGGAATGGAAAAGAGGAGGGAAAGAAGAAGAAGAAGAAGAAGAAGTTTTGAAGCGGTTCTTAGCTAGATGCAAGAAAGAGCGAGAATAATTAGAATTGGAAAGATTTTCACATTTTTGTCAGAAGAAGGATTTTTTTGGTGAGTCTAAAAACAGATTTTGCGCGATTCCGGGCAGAAATTTAAGCAGTGAGAGAGTCAGGAGTTGGATGGCGACGGTACGTTCTGAAAGACTCCTCTCTGTTGCGGATAGCATTAGAACAAGTAAAGTTAAACCAAGGTTTTATTGCATTAGTACCAGGTCATCCCATAAGTAATGTCGTTTTATAGATCGGAATTTGAAGGACAAAAAAAAACTCAACTGAAACTTTTTAATCTAGTATATATTTTCCATCGGAATCAATGACACTCTGCCAACGTCCTACAAGCTTTTCAATGCCATGTTTATAAAATTCAGGCGGTTTTGAGGCCAAAAACGTACAAAGACTGGTCATCTAAAGAAGTATACTGTTTCTCGTCAAGATAGTTTTGCAGACTCCTGAAGAGATGATAATCTGAAGGCGCAAGGTCTGGAGGATGTGGAAGTTTTTCCCACCCAAGCTCCTTAATTTTTGCAGAAGTGATCCGAGCGGTATGAGGATGTGCGTTGTCGTGGTGGAACACGATTCCTTTCCGACTTGCCAAAGGAGGTCTCTTTTTCTTTTAGTGCAGTGTTCAATGGATCCAGTTGTTGACAGTAGACTTGAGCGGTGATTGTTTGGTTGTGTGGTAAGGTTTCAAAGTGTATTACACCACCTTTATCCCACCAAACACTAAGCAACACCTTCCGAGGGTGAAGATTTGGTTTTGGCAGTGGTGTCGCTCGTTCTCCGGCACAAACCCACTGTCGACGGCGCTTAACATTCTGGTACAGTATCCACTTTTCATCACCAGTCACTAAACGATGTAAAAACGGATCTTGGAGTTCACGGGAATGAAGAGCTGCGCTAATGTTTACCCGCACACTCAGATTGTCGATCGACAATTCATGTGGCACTCATTTTCCTAACTTAGGCACTTTCCCGAGTTGTTGCAAATGTCGATGGATGGTGGACGGGGATGAATTGAGTTTCTGGGCCAATTCTTCGACAGTTGTTGAACAGTCTTCTTCAAGTGCGGTTAACAGCAGGGCGTCCAGAGCGTGCTGCATCTGTCAAACAGCAGTCACCATTCCTAAACTTTTGAAACCATCTTTGACATTTCCTCACATGCAGAATATCGTTGCCATAAACGTCCTGAATGTTTCGCGTTGCTTCAGTAGCACTATTCCCTTTTTTGAACTCGTAAAGCATTATATCCCTGATATGCTCTTCTGATACCGTTATGTTTATAAGGGGTTCACATAAAGCAAAACACGTGTCTTCACTGGTCAAGGTCTGTAGAGTATGTAGCGAAACACGATAGATCTCCTCTTAGATATAACCTTCGGAAAATTTATGCTTAAACTGAGTAGGACTAGTTTAAACTTAATCTATCGTAAAAAACGACATTACTTATGGGATGACCTGATAAAATGTACGCCTCCATGCCCGAGAGAATCACCTCCGTGGCGCGCTCAGCACACTCGGAAGGGTCCGGGACACGGAAGCCATAATCATTCCATGGTAAATCACAAAAGTACTGCCTAAGGGCCTCCCAATCAGCGGCACCGAAGTGCCAAAGGCGTCTCCTCTTGGGAGGATCCGAAGACCGAATTCGAACGATAGGATAGGAAACGGATATAAGATTGTGATCAGAGTTGCCCAACGGAGAAAAAAGTTTTTACAGATTAAGAAGAAGGATGAGAGGTAAGAAATAAATCGAGAATGTTGGGCCAATCTCCAAGGCGATCGGGGATCCGAGTAGGGTGCTGGACAATCTGCTCCAGGTTATTTAGGAGAGAAAAGTTGTAAGCTAGTTCACCAGAGATGTCGGTCAAATGGGAGGAAAGCCAAAGGTGGTGGTGGTGAACATTGATATATCCTAAAATGGAGATTTTAGCGAAGGGAGAGCGGGATAGAATGTGTTCCATTTTGGAAGTGAGGTAGTCAAAGAATTTGGATAGTCAGTAGAATTAGGAGAAAGGTAGACAGTGCAGATTATTTAGTTTGAGATTGGCATGCAAGCCGTAGCCAGAGGGTATAGAATTCCGAAGATTCGAGTTCGGGAATACGAGAACAAGTTAGGTAATTGCGTACATATACGCAACATCCACCTTTGGATTGAAACTGAGTATGGAGAAAGTAAGAGGGTACAGCGAAGGGGTTGCTGTCAGTCGTCCCAGACACCTGAGTTTGTGAGGAAAAGATGAGGAGGTTTAGAGGAGGAGAGGTTGTGGTCAACAGATTGAAAATTTGAGAAAAGGCCACGAATGTTGCAGTTTAATGTGCATTGTTTTAAATGAGAGAGAAAATCTTAAAATAAAATCTTTTAACGCAATTAATAATGTTACCCATTAAGTACTAAGTTGTTAATACGTTTTACCAAAGTATTGGTGAGGCATGTGGTGAGAAGAGATAACCACATGGAAAATGTGGCAAGTGGCAGCCACCAGGAACGCCAACGAGATATGTCGGGGAAACACTAATAATAATTGTAATGGTGCAGTGGTGGACGGGCTGCTATATTTTATTGCCAACAGGATTGACTATCTGGATCCTGTGACTATTACTAAATCATGTGTTGACTTTTACAATGAAAAAAATTGAACGCTCAAAGAAATTGATGATTGATTTATATGCTGATAACGATAAGGGAAGGTTAATTAAAAGGCAGGGTCCTAAAAAGAGAGCTCAAAATATTGAGGACATTATTAGAATGTTTCGGCAAAAGGGTAGTGATACCCAAGTGTTTGTAGCCCAAGATTTGGCTATCGGCTGAAGTATAGGCCAGTAATTCTGTTAGAATAATCCTTAAAAAACTGTAGGAGTAGTGACTAAACAAAAGTTCAGCCGTTTGAATAGGGTAATAGGGAAAAGTTTAATGCTCTAATATTTAAGTGTGGATATTTATGTGAAATTGCACTTTAGAAATTATACACACCTCTTTTTATTATACCATGTACAATTGTACATTTTTAGATGGTATAGTTGAAATAGTTTAAATGTTTGAATTCTTGATGTTAACGGCCATAGCACGCTGAAAGTACTGCTTCTTGTCTGATCAGCGCAGTTAATCATCGTTGTGTCTAGTTAGTAGGGGCCTACTTGGATGGGGACCGTTTGGTAACACCAGATGCTGTTGACTTTTGGTATTTTGCATTTTGCCTTAATACAATTAAACCTTATGTGTCTTTGTGTCTTCTCTCTCCATTAATTTTTTATTTTTGGTTCTTTTCTCCTCATCATACAAATTTCCTTATTGCGGTTGTTGTTCTGCTTTCTGGATTATAACGTGAAACGGAAATATGTGTACTTAAGAGACAAAGTTTCACTTCGGCGTACAAATTAAATTTATTTATTAAATTTTTTTATGGTGAAGTATAGGCCAGTAATTCTGTGAGAATAATCCTTAAAAAACTGTTGGAATAGTGACTAAACGGAAATTAAGCCTTTTCAATAGGGTAATAGGGGAAAGTTTAATGCTCTAATATTTGTTTAAGTGTGGATATTTAGGTGAAATTGCATTTTGGAAATGGCTTAAGTATAGAATCCGTGATTAAATTATTTCTTATGCTGTGCTGGTATATTAGGCCCTGGTCAAATTCAGAAAATGTAAATTTGTTCCTGTTTACGTCGTCGTCTTGTTTTCATTAATGTCTATTTGTTGCCTGCTTAGACCTAGTTTAGTCTGAATATTATCGTTGTAGTGTGAGTATGTGATAATGCAATGCTGTGATCTATCTACCTGTGAGTTGCCCCCGGTCAATTGAATGCCCAGTTAGGTAAATTGAATGCCAAGTTACGTCAATTGAATGGCTGGTTAATGCAACTGAATCCCCGGTTAGGTTAAGTCATGATATTTTCGTTAGTTTTAATGAAAATATGACACTTAACCTAACCAATCATCAAGGGCGTAAAGTTGACCTAACCGGCCATTCAATTGACCTAACCAGGCATTCAATTAACCGGGGGCCGCAATTTGTTTGTTTTATTTAGTGAATATTGCAATCTTAGCTTTAAACAATAATGGCTGGTCGTCCTGCTGCTCCTACTGTTATATTGCATGTAAACGAAGTTCTTGACTTGTTCTACAGAAATATCTTGTTTAAAAACTTGTCAGACTTGATTTTATACTTTGCATGTTTTAAATAAATACGTATAATCACGCCGTTCTACTGAATAATAGTTTAACCACGGATTCTATACTTACGCTAGAAATTATACACATCTCACTTTATTATATCATGTACAAGTGTACATTATTAGATGGTATAGTCAGGGCCGCCGAGAGGGCGGGGAAGCCGGGTTAAATTCAGGGGGCTCGGACCTCTAGGGGGCCCGGAAAGAGGTGGGATAAAATCTGAAAATATTAATAAAGCAATTTATTAAATAACAGAGGAAATATAATTAATGAACATACATTTTATAGTTATCATAGTCAAACTGAAACATAAAATATTATCTGCGGTCCACCAATGCCCAAGACCGACTGACAGATCTGGGAACCATTGCAATTAAAAGTCAGTTAAAGCCAGTTAGCCCATAATTTAAATTTCATCAGAATCATTTACTACTTTGCTAGAGAGAAGGCAAAGAAAGTACACTTCTAATTATGAAAATTTTGCAGTAAACAATTGTCTTGCCTGCATGGACTGGTACTGCATTTGTAAATTGTATGGTGATAGAATTAATATAATTGATTCGAAAAATAAAATGGTCATTTTCTTCCGAGTTGTTTATTCATACTGTATGTTTTGAATAGTGACTTGGACATATGATATAATCAGTTTGCTTGTTATGTACACAAAAAACATTCATAATAAAATACTGAGTAAACAGGGGGGTGCCCATATACCAATCCTTCCCCGGGGCCCGTGGCAGCTCTCGCCGGCCCTAAGTGGAAATGAAGGTACCATCTACCTACTCTCTTGGATGGTGCTGGACATGACTCGCAAGCAACGTACATTATTTTAAGGAAAACAAAAGCCTTCTTGAAAGTGATTCTGCAAACAACTGCAGTATGATGACGTTTTGTGTTTGAAGTAGTTGTGTGAATTGTCTCTGGGAGAAATGGGTGCCAGTTTTGTGTGCCCACACCACCCACGAACTTCTGTTATCATCATCATCGTAATAATCATTTCTCCTGGAAGAGAAAGGCGAGCGGAAATTCTAACAAAAGACATTAATGACAGTTTAAGTTATATGGTGGCACCGTGGCAGAGCCCCCGGGTAGGTACACCTGTGTACGAATTTTCAAGTGCTAAGTTAGATTCGGTTAGGTTTTGGCAATTTTGCACAAAAAATTAAGGTCAGATTTGAACAAAAAAGCACACTAAACTACACTAGAAAATATAAACAAACACACTTTATTTCAGACTCAACAGGTACAAACATTATACAAGAGGTCCATAGAAGATTAAGAGATAGTTGTCTGGAGCACTGACTAAGTAGGCCAGTGAATCACTGTGTATAATGAACATACAATTGCCTACGCCAATGCTTCCAGATTTGAGATTTATAAAATATATCGGAGACCAGTCCACTAATCATGGCTTCTATTATCTTATTGACTGACTCACCAAGTCCAGTGATAAATCTAAATACAAAATTGCGAATGACACTGGCACAGTTAGGCACCCTTATTGACTACAAACAACATACTGACACTAGAAGGAGCACCATTTACAAATCTTGGAATCCTTAATAAAGTCCTAAAAATATTATTATATGCACCATATAATTTCCTCAAATAATTATAGATCCTGTAGTTCCACCACAAATGAGCTGTATACATTGGAGTACAAATTTTTTTAACAAAATTAACTTAACATCTAATGTACACACATGAAATTTTCTAACTTAAGTATTTCCATGAGCATATAATTGTCTACATTGCCTTAGAATATCACAGTCACTGTGGCAAGGCCAGTTGCGCACCTCCATGGGAGTGTTGATGAAGTTTTTCACCTCTGACGTGCTTAGAGAGCAGTGAGAGGTGGCTCTGACACACCTTCTGACCAGCTGATCAAGTCACCGATGCTGGAAGCATCACAATTGATGTCAGGTGTCCTTCTGCTCCTAACAGAGGAGTCCCCCAGCTGAGTGTCCGGGTCCCCCTCTCCCCTGATGGCCAGGATTCTCTCCACCCCTTCAATCCTCTCCTGATCCTCAGAGCAGAGTAGTGTTTGGAGGATGACTTCACTGTGGGCATACCAAGCAGATCTTCTCACAGTTGGCATCACAATATCCAGCACCTCCTTTCTCTGGGACTTGAGGCAGTCCAGCTGAAAGAGGATGTGCCTAGGCCCTTCGATCCAGGAGTGCTTGACCTTCACGTTGAACCAACATGGGTAATACACTCCAATGATGAATTCCACAATGAATTGCAGAATCTTCATGTTCTTTCCTTTAAGTCCGTGCTTTGACACCCAGAGCCTGAGAAGTCTGTTCGCTGTGGTGAGCCAGCGGCTGTGGTTTACTGGTCCTATCTCTAACAGAGCCAGCCCTGCAGGAAGTACTCCATCCCTGACTGCACAGACAATTTTATAGCCATAGTATTGATCAGTTGAGAGATCTTGAATGACCTTGTCAGGAAGCTTGATCAGTGGAGGGCCAACAGAGATTCGGGTGAAGTTTGGATTGATATCAAAGTCTGTAGCAGAATCAAGGAGCTTTCCTATTGGCCCGGATAATTTTTTGTCTGACAGAGTAGGGCCATCAAGGTCAACAATGAGATGGCGCAGGGGAAGTTCAACAGTGTGCAGGTTGCACACCAACCAGACCAGCTTTCTCCCCAGGTGCAGCTCCAGCTTCCGCATTACTCCAGCTTTCACACCAGTGTTGACATTTGTTGAGTCTCCTCCAATGGCCAACAAGGTCTTATCATAACCCCTCTCTTTCAGCCAGGCAAACAGGACCTTAGCAATCTTCTCCGCATGTGACTCCTCTTTAGTTGCTTTCTCTGGGGTAAAGTGGAACAGATAGTAGCTGCCAGGCTCACTAACAACACTATAGTGTTCTTCCTTGATCTTTGCGGGAAAAGATTGGTCACTGCCCTCAGCTTCCATCATCACATTGGTCAGGTCAATCCGCCCATCAAAGAGGATGCAAGAGATCCCCCCCTCCTCCCTGCACTTTTTCTCGAACTGTTCCCCCAGCTCTCTCATCAACTTCTCCTGTGCTCTCTTGACCTTGCTCTTATCAATCACTTTACTTGTATTGTCTTCTGTGATGATTCCTGCGTCAATCAGAGCTGCTGTTGCTATCGCTGCAGTTGGCCTCAGCCCTATGCCATACCTTACACTAGCAAGGGCAATGTTTTGAATCTCATCATAGTTTTTCTGTACCTTTGCCGAAGCTGCTGGCTCAGGGTCAGTTTGAGGGAAGAGCTCAACTTCAGGAACAAACTCATCTTCATCACCACTTCTCTCCAATTCCAGATCCTCATCACCATCTGCCAAAAATCTCTCAACATCCTTCCTGGCTGCCTTCTCTGCTACTGCATCACTTTCCTCCTTGCTCCTTCTCCTTTTCTCTGCCTTCCTTTCCATCCACTGCCTTTTCAATGTCCTCACCTGTCTCTTGTGCTCTGGTAGATCAGGACCCCCTATTTGGTGGGGTCCCTTACTTCCAACCTTCTCTTTCTGTCCCTTGATGTAGGCAAGATCTTTCACAGGAATCTTTTTCTCTCTGCTGCAGGAACAGTTAATGTGGGCTTGGATAACACAGCCCTCACAGCCTTCCCCCTCACAACTGGTAATCTGACACTTGCAAGTCAAAATATCAAAGAACTTGTCTAACTTGACAATGAACCTCTCTTTGGCATCAAGTTTGCCCTTCCAAGAGAAAACTTCACTGCCTGATTCCAGACGACCTTGAGCTTGGACATGATGGTCACTTTTTCATTGATAACAGGTGGCTTGAAAAGAGCATTAGCTTTGCTCCACTGACAAATCAGACCAGGGTAGATGTCACTCACCAGCTTGTCCACTGGGTAGTTCCTCCTGTCATCTTCACTTTGCTTCCTCAAGTAGATGCCATACCTCAGGATATCCCTCACAGTTGGCAGTTCAGACACCAACAGCTCCCGGCCAGTGCCAACAAGATTACTCAGATGAGAACTTGATTTCGTCCTTGTTCTGACTTGAGCCATTTTCTTAATGAGTTCACACCAGTGATGTAGGTCTCGAGATCGGTCTCGGTCTCGAGACCGATCTCGAGACCCAATTTGCAGATCTCGATCTCGATCTCGGTCTCCGCTATTTAGATCTCGGTCTCGATCTCGGTCTCGACAGACGCGGTCTCCGTTTTTCTCCCCGAGACCTTTCGAGACCTCTCGAGACCGTAATGAAAAATACATGTTATTGGCATACTCATGATGGTGGCTTGGTTGAACAGACACAATTCAGAATGTTTATGAAAGTTTGTAAAAGTAAGGGACTCTAGGTATTCACTAATCAGTCACCCTGTTTTGAGTTGCCACGTTTGTCTTACGGGGGGGGCTGGATTTTTTTAGGTTAGCGCTACAAAAAAATTGCCCCCCCCCCCTGCCCCCGTCAGATTAATTTTATTGAAAATGGAAACACTAAATAGAGAATTATATATATTATATATGTAAGTATATATTAGTATATATATAAGTATACAGGGTGTCCGAGAATTATCTGTACAATTTTTGGCTGTTATTAAAAGTCAACCATGAAGTGTAGAAATTCCAGTGTTGTCCCATTTTACAGAGAATCTCATTAAGTTCTTTCTGATACCATGTTTTGACAAGTTTTTTAGAAATGTACGCGGGTGACAGACATTGATGATTTAAAAGCAAGAATCACAGCTGCTATTGAGCGAATTGATGTGGATATGCTGCAGCGTACATGGCAACATTTGGCGTATCGATTGGATGTTTTGCGAATCACTAATGGTGCACATATCGAATGTTTGTAACAACGTTACTTTAATAAAAGAAACTTTTGAAAATACAGATTCTAAATAATCTTGTTTAAGAATTGTACATGTGTTATCAAGAATTTTATTAAAAGATGAAATTGTACAGATAATTTTCGGACACTGAAATTTCTAAAAAACTTGTCAAAACTTGGTATCAGAAAAAACTTAGAGATTCTCTGTAAAATGGGACAAACTGGAATTTCTACACTTCATGGTTGACTTTTAATAACAGCCAAAAATTGTACAGATAATTCTCGGACACCCTGTATATGCTATACAGGAAACTCAAGCACGGAGAATGAGCAGATACAGAGAGACAGCGCTCATTCTCACAGCAGCGATGACAAAATAAAACGGAGTCAAACCAAAGTTCCGAGATTAATGGCAAAATATCAAAGCTATCGGTCCAAGCAGAAGAACGTTGAAACTGGGAAGATTTTGAACCGCAGGGAACAGTTGCGGCGGTACCTCTTACAGATCGATGAATCTCATATTTTAGACAACTGCTATCCAATAAAGTTTTGGCACCAGAAAAGGGATAAATTCCCATCACTAGCCAATATTGCCATGACTGTTTTAACAGTGCCTGCCTCTAGTGCTCCAGTTGAGCGTGTATTTAGCCATGGAGGCATAATAATGAGGCCCCACAGAAGTCGAACTTCAGCAGATCTTCTGAGCATGCTGATGTTCCTTAAGTGTAATGAGCACCTATCATGCTTTAAATAAATGCACAAGTCAAACTGGGTAGTGGGTACGTTCATTAAACCTTCTGTAACAGATATAAAAGAAGTAAATAAATAAAAAGTACGTGTATATATATTCATTTGTAATTTATAGGCTACACTTTTTGCATTCAACACACAACATCTGAGAAAGTAGTTATTAGTTCATTAATATACTTAACATAGTCTAATTTCCATAGTAGTGTAAAACAAATTGAAAGGGCATGAGCTTGGTCTCGATCTCGATCTCGGTCTCGAATTTTAAGGGTCTCGATCTCGAACCTTTGATCTCGGTCTCGATCTTGGTCTCACAGGATCAGGTCTCGGTCTCAGTCTCGGACTTGGTGGTCTCGACTACATCACTGGTTCACACTGAAATAAAAACAATAATACAACAGTTAAGTATCCACTACAGACAGGTATTAACTCTTTTCAGCGCAAAATTCTTGGTTAAAAAAAGAGCTGAAATGGGCAAGAACAAATTTATCTGCAAATGCTAAACACATTATGCTTTTTTGGTTTCAAAATGTTATAAAATGCTAATTTATCTGTTGTCTGTAATGCAAATAATTTGTTCATGTACTCTAAAAAAAACTAAAGAAACACATCCTCAAAATATTCTTTAGAACATTGAAATAGGCCTCATACTGCTCAGTTGTACTAAAAATGAACCACCTAATTTTAGCTCAAATCAAAGTTGTTAATTAAATTTTGCTCAATGTATCACTATAATATGCGTAGAAATAGCTTTTTCTAAAATATAACAGAATAATACTCACATGTGAACAGTAACAAAAAAAAATCAGTAGATAATCACTAAATCTATCCCCTCACTGCAAGCCGAGGTGGTAAAATAGCTTCATAAATCATGAGTCACTTCAAATATTTCACAAAACGTTTTAGAATGTTCTGAAACGTTACATTCTAGCCTCTGAGAAAGGTGGCTCAGAAAATGGCCTTATGCGCGCCAGAAAACCGTCAAAATATTTCATATACCAAACTGTATGATAATTACAATTAAGTGGAATGGCACACCTTTTTATTTGAGTATTTAAATATTATTATTATGATATGAATTACATTATATGTGTTTACATGAATTAGTTAGAACAATGCTCTATGAGAGAGAACGTGAGCAGCCATGATAGAAAACGTGAGAAGACATATTCTGGGATAACTACAATAGTAAAAATAATCAACAATTTAATAATAATCAACTGCAAAATGATGTAGGTTAGGGTTATCAGAATTAAATATTTTCTTCAGAATTGTCTTCTATACACCAAAATATGTCATTTGAACACCCCTCTCCATTGATTTAAAAAAAATGCATAGTATGACCCGCCCTAATATCACAGTCATCTGAAAGACTATCCGTTAGTGAGGTGACGTGTGTGTATATATACGGGGCTCCAATAAACCTTATCCCCCCTGCCCATGGCCTAAACCATTAGAGGTACAGCAAAACTAAACATACCTTACAAAAGAGAATTTAATCCTGCATTTAATGAGAAACAATTAAAACTTGGTGTTCCCGCCATTGGCTTCCAAGACAGCCTGAATTCGCTTTGGGTAGCTTGCCAAAAGTGACGTGAATAGATCTTGATCGTTACGCAAATTTGCTAAAACAGTTTCAATGTGTTGCGTCATTGTATCCTTCGAAAATCGATTTGCTGCAGGTTCTTGAAACAAGAGACATTCAACCTTGTCCTTTATAACTGATCAATGTGTTCACAGACGTTCAGGTCAGGAGAATTTCCTGGCCATTCTTCATTTCCAAAGAAATCGATCTCATGGTTCCGCAACAACTGTTGATTGGCTAATGCCTTAAAGCAGGGGGCCTTATCGTACAGAAGTGTGACCTGATCGACATCCATAACATTGTTTGGGTTTCTTAGAAATGGAATGACATGCTGGGATAGAATAATATCACGAAAATACTGTCCATCCCAACTCTGACCATTTGGCTTCAGCACCCACATGAGCTTCTTTGCAGTGAACAAAACAAACACACCAACACAGTCTGGACTTTTTAATAATTCGCGATAATGTTCATTGTCATCGATTCCATCTGGTGTTGTGGCCCACACTCGATCATTTTGGTAGTTAGGCCGACGTGTTACGTAAACAAAAAATTCATCGGAGACAGCTAAATGCATGAAATCATCCACATCCCAATCTTCAAGGTAATGGGCAAACCACATTCTGTCATCGATGTTAAGTTGAGTTTTTCTTGGCTTGGAAGTTCATGCCAAGGCTTTAAACCTTGCCTATGACGGTACATTCGAATGATCTCACCACTAACGATTTTCCTCTCAAACACTTCGATCTCTCTAGAAAGTTTAGCACAGCTGTTTTCCGCTTACGCGTACCGCTTTCAATGATGTCCTTTGTTTACTGAGAGAGTGGCAAATTTGGGCGCCCAGATTTGGTTGTATCCATTTCACATTCATCCAGTTTTATTCCAATTTCTTTTGACGAAGTCCTCACTTCTTCGCAACTTTTTGGCAACCCATGAACGTGTATAAAGGTGGCTCCAGCATCACGAGCTTCCCGAAATGTTATTGCTCGTATGCGATCTATCGCACGTTGCCTCTCCGAATCACCAATTAATTGAGAAGCCATTATATTATCACTTTATCAGCTAGAGTAATTTTAATACCTGCAATAAATAAAGAATTTTATATATTTTTATAATCACTAAAAACTATTTCGATATAAGTAAACATGTAAGCTGCAAATGGGGGGGGGGGGGCCTAAGGTTTTTTGGAACCCCTTATGTATATAGTCTGAAGTCACTAAAGGGAAAAATCACTAAAAGAAAGCTGAATGGCAACACGAAGGGATAAACAGAGCAACGGGGGCAGTTCGTTGGTTTTTGGCTGGACTAGAGCATGGTTATTCATATCTGACTAAATCGTTGGTGCTAAGTTTAATTTGATGATATTTCTAAGGTGACAAATGGGGTAGAAAGTTGTCAGAAATAATAATAGTTAGGGGTAATGTCTATAGCTTCTAAATTAGTAAAGTTAGAGAGTTTAGGTAGACTGCTTTGTGGGACGCAGGAAATCTATGGTAGGCCCTAAAGAATATTTAATTCAACGCACCGGTAAGTGCCTTTGTTTGTTGTTTAGAAACCTAGTAACTTAGCGGGGTCACTAACCCCAAGCTATTACATTTGGCGACGAGGATGGGATTCAATTTGGCTCATTGGATTCAATTTGGTTCATTGGATTTAATTTGGCTCATTGGATTTAATTTGGCTCATTGGATTTAATTTGGCTCATTGGATTTAATTTGGCTCATTGGATTAATTTGGCTCATTGGATTTAATTTGGCTTATTGGTTCAATTTGGAAAATTGGATTAGTGGCCTATTGGTTCGTGGTTGGTTGTGTGGGTAAGCTACCGTACTATAGCTTAGGTCCCGCCGGCCTAACTCTAATACTAATTCCTACTCAGCCCTAACTCTAAACTAATTCCTACCCAGCCCTAACTCTAATACTAATTCCTTCTCAGCCCTAACTCTAATACAATTTACTATTCAGCCCTAACTGGGGAGTAACTACATCAGATTTAACCAAATCTAACCTACTTCACGTTATTTGGCCTAAATCGGTTTTGTTCTAGCATGTCGGTGATTGGCCATATAAGCCCCTACGAAGACTCTGGGGAGGACTTCGAAGCTTATGCCACTAGGGTGAGGTTGTTTTTCGAGGCAAATTCCATTCCTGATGCTAAGAAAGTACCTACCTTTTTAACTATAATAGGCCCTAAAACGTTTGGCTTAGTTATGGACCTAGTTGCTCCTAAAGCACCGGAAACTTGCACCTATAGTGAATTGGTACAGGCCCTAACCGATCACTACAAACCCCGAGTAGTTCTCATCTATGAACGTTTCAAATTTTATTCGAGGCATCAGACGGTGAATGAAAGCATTGCAGAGTTTGTTGCAGGAATAAAAGCCCATAGCCGTACTTGTAAATTTGGGGACAAATTAGACGAAATGCTAAGAGATAGGTTTGTAATGGGTCTCAAAGAGGAGTCTACCCAGAGAGCCCTATTAGCTATACAGGACCTAACTTTTAGTCAGGCTGTAGAAATAGCTGCGGCTAGAGAAGCAGCTGCTAAAGATGTTAGAGCTTTTGGCAGTCACAGTAGTAAAGCCCAACACGTAAATAGCTTTAAATCTTCTAGGCCTGGCAGACCTAATGAGCCTACTAGACAGACAAATAAAAGGTATGCGGCAAATACGACTAAACCTACTAATTCAAACGCTAAACAGGAGGAAAAGCCTTCCAAGCCATGTACTGGGTGTGGAAAACACCATTGGAAGAAGGACTGCCCTTTTAAAGAAGCAGTTTGCCGAAACTGTAGTAAAATAGGCCACATAGCTAAAGTTTGTTTTTCAAAGAAAACAAGGGTGAAAATTCTAATTATAACATTTCTAGTGTAAATCCTCAAAAGGGAAATACTTCGAACATTGGAGTGGAGTACCTATTTTATGAGCAGCAAAGTGGTGATAATACAGGCCCATATATTGTAGAGGTAGGCCTAAATGGAATTACAGTTCCTCTAGAACTAGATACAGGTGCTGCCCGAACTGTCATGTCCAAAACAGTTTTTGACAAAACTTTCAAAAATACACCTAAACTACATGCATCTAAAACAATACTAAAAAAATATGGGGACATACAAATACCTATTTGTGGAGAAGCATCCATCACAGTTACACTCAACAAGAAAACTTTGTCTCATCCCTTAACTCTTTTAGTGGTGGATGAGCAAGGGCCTACTCTACTAGGCCGTGATTGGATTGATGCTTTGAAAATGCCGATTGACAAAATTTTGCCAAAGGGTCAGGCAGATGTGCATACACTCTCATATCCGTCTGACATAGACTCATTGTTAAGGGAGTTTTCTTCTGTTTTGGGCCTGAAGTAGGCAACCTAAAAGGCCATCAGGTCTGTATAGAAGTAGATCCTAATGTAACTCCGAAATTTTGTAAGGCTCGTTCAATTGCGCATGCACTGCGGGAGAAGGTAGATTTAGAAATTGACAGGCTGCTCAAAGATAAAATTATCGAACCAGTCACACACGCTAAGTGGGCTGCCCCAGTAGTTCCTGTACTAAAACCTGACAAGTCCGTGCGGTTATGTGGGGATTACCGTTTAACAGCAAATAGAGCAGTCCTTCTAGATTGCTACCCTATACCCAAGCCTGATGAATTATTTAGCTCTCTTGCTGGGGGTAAATATTTCACAAAACTAGATATGTCCCAAGCCTATGCTCAACTAAGTTTAGATGAAAATTCTAAAGAACTAACTATCATAAATACGCACCGAGGCCTATATAAGTACAATAGGCTATGCTATGGAATAGCATCGGCTCCGGGTATTTTTCAGAGGACAATGGACCAAGTTCTAGGTCACATTCCGGGGTACTTTGTTTTCTAGATGATGTCCTCATTTCAGGTTCGTCTAAAAAAGAACACCTAACTAGATTAACCACAGTTCTAAAAAGACTCCGGGATGCCGGACTTAAGCTAAAGAAAGAAAAGTGTTCGTGGGTCACTAACGAGGTTTCATATTTAGGGTTCCGCATAGATGCCTCAGGCATTCATCCAACGGTGGATAAACTAGAAGCAATAAAAAATGCACCACCTCCACAAAACATCACACAGTTACAAGCTTATTTAGGTCTCCTAAACTTTTATAGGAAATTTTTGCCTAATGCATCGACTTTCCTTGAACCCCTAAATAAGCTATTACGATCTGGGGAACAGTGGAGATGGGAGAAAACCCAAAAGGAAGCATTTGAGGCTTCCAAGGACGTACTACTAAAGTCCACTCTCCTAGTGCATTATGATCCTAAACTTCCTCTCATAGTTTCAGCAGATAGCAGTTCTTATGGAATTGGGGCAGTGTTATCTCACCACATTGATGGTGTAGATAGGCCTATCTGTTTTGCTTCTAGAACACTAACTGAGACTGAAAGACGATATGCACAACTTGAACGTGAAGCCTTAGCCTTAGTATTTGCAGTAAAAAAATTTCATTTCTATCTATGGATCATGAATTTAAACTAATTACTGACCATAAGCCTCTTTTAGGTTTATTTTCACCTAATAAAAATATTCCAGTTATGGCCTCAGGTAGGATTCAACGATGGGCACTGATTCTACAAGCCTATAAATTTGACTTAGTACATCGGTCAGGCAAACTTCTAGGTACGGCTGATGCGCTAAGTAGGTTGCCTTTAGAAAATCCAAATGAATGTGTACCTATACCTACAGAATGGGTTCACTTGGTGGAGTTTTTGGAATCCACTCCAGTATCTGCGGTACAAATAGAGCAGTGGACAAAATCAGACCCTATTCTGTCTAGGGTCATCCATTACTGCTCAGTTGGTTGGCCTACTAAGGTTGAGAGTGAATTACAGCCTTTTTATCAACGTCAGTCTGGACTCTCGATCCAAAATGGCTGTCTCTTATGGGGCCACAGAGTGATAATTCCGAATGAAGGCAGGTCGAATTTAGTGAAGGAACTTCACGCTGAACACATGGGTGCAACAAAAATGAAAGAGCTGGCGAGAGCTTATTTCTGGTGGCCCGGTTTAGATGGAGAACTCGAATCATTGGTTCGTTCCTGTCAAAGCTGCCTAGAGAACAGAGATCTCCCAAGGAAAAGTCCACTTCATCCTTGGGAATGGCCTACTATACCTTGGCATAGGATCCATGTTGACTATGCAGGTCCTATAAATAATACTATTTCCTAGTCATTGTGGACGCCTACTCTAAGTGGGTGGAAATTTTTCCAACCACTTCCACGACTTCGGGTGTTACTATTCGCTTACTCCGTTCGTGTTTCGCTCGATGGGGTTTACCCGTAGTCCTGGTTTCCGACAATGGTACTTGTTTTACCAGTGAGGAATTTCGTTCTTTTGTCCACCTAAATGGCATTAGACATGTCCGGTCTAGTGTTTTTCACCCGTCTACTAACGGTCTCGCGGAAAACATGGTCCGTACTTTCAAGTCGGCCTTGCGTCATTCTCGTGGGGAGGAAATGCAAGTGGTGTTGGATAAATTTTTGTTTAAATATCGACTAACACCTCACACAACGACGGGGTGTCTCCTTCTAAACTTATGATTGGCCGGGGAATTCGTTCAGTTTTCGATTTGTTACGTCCAAACGAAACGTTACAACGACGAGTTTTACGCCATCAGGAAAAACAGAAGTTGTACCACGACACTAAAAAAGGGAGAGTTATAGAAGCGCAACCTAATGATCCAGTTATGATTCGCAACTATGGGGCTGGACCAAAATGGGTTCCTGCAACTGTGCAGGAGAGAACGGGCCCTGTTTCCTTCAAGTGCCAACTAGAAGATGGTCGTTCTATTAAACGCCATCAGGACCAGATATGGGAACGTGAATTGCAGAATGACCGGAGTCTTCCGGAAGAGAGAACCGATCCTCTGGAAAATGGTTCAATTCGCCCGCCTATGCATGTTGCACCTATTCCTACTACATCAACCCGCTCCGCAGGTCGTCTAGGGTCTCTCACCCCCTGACAGACTAAACTTGTAGGGGAGGAGTGAGGTGACGTGTGTATATATATATATATATATATATATATATATATATATATATATATATATATATATATATAATAGTCTAAAGTCACTAAAGGGAAAAATCACTAAAAGAACGCTGAATGGCAACACGAAGGGATAAACAGAGCAACGCGGGTAGTTCGTTGGTTTTTGGCTGGACTAGAGCATGGTTATTCATATCTGACTAAATCGTTGGTGCTAAGTTTAATTTGGTGATGTTTCTAAGGTGACAAATGGGGTAGAAAGTTGTCAGTAAATAAAAATAGTTAGGGGTAATGTCTGTAGCTTCTAAATTAGTAAAGTTAGAGAGTTTAGGTAGACTGCTTTGTGGGACGCAGGAAATCTATGGTAGGCCCTAAAGAATATCTAATTCAACGCACCGGTAAGTGCCTTTGTTTGTTGTTTAGAAACCTAGTAACTTAGCGGGGTCACTATCCCCAAGCTATTACAGTTAGTATGCGGCCAAGATACTTAGTCTGGCTCACTACTGACCAGGGGCGCATTTACAGTGTGCGGGGCCTTGGGCAAACTATTTCTCGGGATGTATTATTTTAGTGTGTTAATGAATGACAATATTTTGTAATGCACATAACAGATATATTTTTTTAACACACACAAACCACATGCGGAAGCCATTCGGCTTATTAATGTGATATTAAAGACTATAACTTAACTATGTACACATACAGTGTATACAGCTACACTAGTAGGCTACACAGTTATAATGCACTTAATAAACATCTACACAGTTATTGTAATGCACTTAATAAACAGCTACACAGTTGTAATGCACTTAATAAACAGCTAAACTGTACAGCTTACTGTACTGTAGATAGAGTGTAGATTTGTAATGAATATTACATAGGACGCTTCCTGGCTTTTTGCTTGGAAAACTGCAACACCTCATGCTCTATACTCAACAGCGCCAGGGACGAAAGACGCTCCTGGCCCATTGTGGAGCGAAGGTAATTTTTGAGGAGATCCGACAAAACCCCCTCGAAAAAAAACCACCGACAAAACACGCACCGACAAAACCCCCACACGAAAAAAAAAACCACCGACAAAACCCCGGCGACAAAACACCCACCGAAAAAAACCCAGCGACAAAACCAGGGCCCCCAGCCTTCGTTAGGTAGCCTTATAATCGTTTTTCTTTTTCTTTTTCCTTGTGGGTTTGCAGCATATATATATATATATATATATATATATATATATATATATATGACGATTGGTTAGGTTAAGTCGTAATATTTTCGTTCCATCCATAAACCAAATATCGGACTTACCTAAATGTTCATACATTCTTCTGTAGCAAACACAATGACTCGATTCCTGGCTTCAATGCCACTATCGTGAATAAGAAAAGGCTTAGTATTTTCTCTACCGGTCATCGCCCAATCACCTGAGATTTGTAAATCATTTAAAGATACTGGATCCTTTGGTCGTCCTTCCTGACGCTTTCTTTGAACATTTCTTTTTACTGTACTTAATTTTCCCATAGCAAGTCTTCCTTCTTGAGTCATGCTTTCCAATGAATCCGCGACAACGCGACTAGTATTTCCTTTGTTTGATTTGGCCTGTTGATGGTGGGGGTTTTGTCGCATTACCCTATTTCGGGGGTTTTGTCGGTGGGGTTTTGGTCGCCGGGGGTTTTGTCGGTGTTTTTTTTCTTGTGGGTTTTTTGTCGTACATTCAATTTTTGATCAGTTTGAGTTTCGAGAATGAACGTTCACCAGAACAGTTCGTGACAAACATACACAGGTATATTCTCATTGCTATTTCCATGTTTGGGAATGTTCCTTTCAGTTCGTTTGTGTTCATATGCCGATAAAATCTGTCGCACATGTCTTCACGTTCCGTCTGGGATTCTGTTTCACTTTCGGTGAGTTTCATTAGGACAGCGAATTGTACAACTTTTTATTACCAGCTTTTTCTCCAGATCAGCCGGATAGCATTCTACTAGATGTTCAGCTGACCGTCGAAGACTGTCGATGTCGAGGACTAGAAGGAAATACAAAAATCCAAATCTTTTCTGCAGGACAGCGTACGCTTCTAGACGAGTGTTCAGAGTGGTACACAGTTTATCAATTATTGGTAGAAATGCAGTGGTCCGAAATGAATCTCTTGGTGTCAGGTTCGTATCTTCGGTAGTTCCGATTTCGTCATGATGGCGCCTTATCTTCTTCGTGCGTTGAGTCGATTCCTTGTATACTCGATGGCCACACTTTCCGATGCCCTGGTCCTCGAATTCGTCAAATCTTGATCCGATCTCTTCAACAAATTGCAGTATTGATTTCAGCAAGAGGGTGGCTGAGTCTAACGACATTCCTTATTTTTGGAGAGATGCATTCGTTTTTTGAAATCGTTCGAGAATAGTGTTCCATAAAACCAATAAAATGACTGTTTCGAGTTGTTGAAGCTGTTTAGACAATCCCCTGGCTTCGATCCTGGCTTCCGTAGTTTGGCTGATATCTTCTGCTAGCTCATCTAGTACCACGATATTCTCGGCGTAGCCTTCGGTTAAAGATTGGACGGCATCTGATCTGGCTGACCAGCGGGTATCGGAGAGACCTTTGTCGACCTTTAGTTTCTCACTACGGGAACTACTATCGAGAACCTCTACATGTCGACGCCATCGGTATGTCGAGGAGACGAGAAACGTGTAGACATTCTGAATGAGCATAAACAATTCAACGGCTGCTGTGCAACTGTCCACTGCTGATTTACCCACAAGATTTAGTGAGTGGCACATGCATGGCACAAACTCAGCATACGGAGATTTTGATTTGATGTGGCTCTTTACGCCGTTGTATTTCCCTGCCATATTGCTTGCGTTATCATAAGACTGTCCTCTGCAGTCTCCAATTCGAATGTCATGCGTCTCCAGAAAGTTGAGGACCACGTCGGCGATTCCTTTCCCTGTATGTGTGTTCATAGGTATGAACTGTAGAAATCGCTCGAACCCAGACTCAACCACATATCGGACGGTGAAGCATAATTGATCGGTGTGGGAAACATCAGGCGTAGAGTCGACGGATAGAGAGTAGTATTTTGACTGCTGGATTTCTCGGATAATCGTCTGAAGTACTTTATCGGCCATCAACAGTATGAGTTACTCGCAAATGAAATGAGAGATACGAGGTGTGTCCGCTACCTTTGTTGGCATGCTCGCTTATATGCGCAGCTAGAAAACTGTCATACTTACTTAAAAGTTCCAAAATTCCGTAATAGTTGCCGTTGTTTGGTGAACCGAAACGGGAGTCGTGTCCACGAATTGCTAGTCCTCGTGACGTGATATATTTGATAACGTCGACACAGCGCCGCAAAACTTCCTGTTAGTAGTTGCACTCCTTTTCAAACTGGTTCACCAGTTTCGAATCAACACGGCCGGAGACAGACTATCTAACCAACAAATATCTCATCGACTCCATTTGTTGCTCACATTTTCCGTGTGCTTCGACTGATTGTCTACCATGCTTCCAGTCGTTGAACCCGATTGTGAACTTGCTCCGCTCTCGACATTAATTTACAGACGAAAGAGTAAACACAGCCTGTGGACTCAGAATAGCACAGCCATGACACCTCAATCCTCTCATTTGTCAGGCTATGTTTCTTAACAAATAATGTCTTCGTACATCGGCGTGTTGTACCACTTTCAGTAGTTGAAGAGTTACTGAAGTCGCTGTCATAATTTCGGCAATCTGATGTTCCCCGCTCTATCCAGAACTCTCTAAAGTCATCGGTCAGCACTTGTGGCCACAAACCAATGTCATTAATTGCATGTCCTGAAGCTGGTGGGCCTGCTGAACCTACTGACGTAGACAGGTCTTCTGAAGACGCAGCTGCTGATGTAGCGGAGGCAACTGGTGGGCCTGCTGAAGGAGTTGACGTAGACGAGTCTCCTGAAAATGCAGCTGCTGAAGTAGCGGAGACAGCTGCTGGGCTTGCTGAACGCACTGACGTAGACGCGTCTTCTGAAAACGCAGCTGCTGAAGTAGCGGAGGCAGCTGGTGGGCCTGCTGAAGGGGCTGACTTAGTTGCTGATGATTTAATCCAATTAGTCAGTTTCGGCACCGTCGAGAGAAACTCTTCTCTGCGCTTCTTATCCTTACGCTTTTCACTACCGGGTTTATATTTCCTCCTTCGATCCCGGTCACGGCTCGTTTCCATGTTGTACGTATTACAATGCCAACAATAAGAACATAACTCATGAATCTGCAACAGAAACAACAAGAAGTAAGTTAGTAACAACATTAGAAATGAGTAACACTAACAAGAACAACAAATTAAACACCATCAAAGCGGATATTAGAGTGCCTGATGCCATGCCGCCTGCCGGAAAAAGTAAAACTCGTCGCAGATGGCAAATACGTGACGTTTAATTTTTTTTAATTGAAATTTGCGGGGCCCATCGGGCGCGGGGCCTTGGACATTTGCCCGGTGCGCCACCCCTTAAATGCGGCCCTGAATAGCACTTGCCAGTATACTTTCTAAGGTGTTAGAATATGTGATTTATAATAGGATAAGTATTTGCAGACTTATGACAATCAGTTTGGCTTTAGAGTGAAACATGGTAGTGACATGTATATTTATATGCTAAAGGAAGCCGTCCTAAAGTACAAGATGTTAAATAGCAATGTATATTCCTCTTTTCTGGATGCATCAAAAGCATTTGATAGTTAACCATCACAAACTTTCAAGAAACTCTTGTGTCGAAGGGTACCTAAATATATACTTAGGATACTTGCATTCTGGTATACAGAGCAGACCATGTTTGTAAGATTGAAAAGCACTGTATCACCAGGTTTTAAGATAACTAATGGTGTTAGGCAAAGGGGTATATTATCACCCTATCTTTTCTGTATATACATGGATGACCTTACCAATGAACTAAAAACTGTACGTACTGGCTATGTCATTGGAAAGGAAAAAATGAATCATTTAAGGTATGCTGATGACCTTGTTCTTCTGTCACCCTCTTCCCATGTGCTGAGAGTACTATTAGAGATATGGGAACAATATGGTATAGAAAATGACATCACCTATAACGGGGCAAAGAGTTGTATTTTGATTTTTAGGTGTAATCTACTGAAACATGTATCATGTGGGTCTTTTGAAATGAATGGTCAGACTATACCTGTCAAAGACACATGTAAATACTTAGGTCATGTAATTACTCACGAGCTGCGAGATGAAGTTCATATTGAGAAGCAACGTAAAAAGCTGTATGTACAGAGTAACATGCTAGTAAGGAAATTTGGTGCGTTCAAAATCAGTTAAAACTTATCTTTTTAGAATTTACTGTACTGCATTGTATACATCCCATCTGTGGTGGAACTATACAAAAACTGCCATGAATAAACTCTCTGTTGCTTATAATATTTTTCGCATGCTATGTAGGGAACCAAAATGATGCATTCCAGTTTTATGTTTACTACGCGTAACCCACCTACCAGCCAGGGACGTAGCCAAGGGGGGGGGGGCGACGGAGGCGGTCGCTTCCCCCCTTGGAAAGTCCAGGAAAAAATCTGCGGTAATTACAACCAAGGTTCACCGCCAAACTATAGTATTTAATGATTTGGTATCTATACATAATGGAAGGAGTGTCTGTGTGTGTGTGTATATATATATGACGAGTCGAAATTTTATAATGAAAAGGTACATATTGTGAGGGGTCTGAATGGAAACAGGAACCCCCGCCAACCCGCCTCGGTGGTGTAGTGGTTAGCGTCGCTGACTACGAATCCATCGGCCCCGGGTTCGAGACCCGGCGCGCAGCAAAACCCAGCTGTTCATCCTTCCACACAATAAAAAAAAAGTGGTTGGTAGATAAATGGGTACCCTAGGTGGCCTATTAGTTAAGACGCTGGGCTGCTGATGGGGCGTGGTTCGGATTCCACGTTAAACTGTAGGTTAAGGTGGAGTGAAAAGCGTGACCTTCGTCAGAATGAACAATTCGGGCGGAAGCTAACCAAAGGTAACCAAAGGTAAATTATTTTCGCTATTTAAAGCCTTCTACCCCTGGCACAATTTTTCACTTTTTTACCTATATTGAAGAATATTCCATTTATACAAGACTTACTCTACATTCAGGTTTTTTGATGGCATAAATCTTTATTAATTAACGTGTAATATTTTATTTAATAATGTACAGTATTAGGAAAATTAATTAAGTACAACAATATATTCAGAAGAAAAAATTAGAGGCATGATAAATGTGCTAAAATTCAATTAACTTTTCCATTGTTCCTTATCACATGAAAAGGGAAGAAATTTTCAATATCATTAGGAAATTTTATTTCATATATTTCTTACTCATTCCATTGGGCCTTCCATTCAAACTTGGGCAGAGCTGTGCGCGCTAACTGATAAATAGAGCGCCACTAACGCTAACGCTAATGCAAATAAATTCTAGCGCCGCTAACGCCAACAGCTTTTAAAATTAGCGGCGTTAACGCTAACGCTAATTTTGGCGTTAATTTTTATGAAATGTATAGCTAAGTACTATTTTTTAATAATAATAATAATAATAATAATAATGCATTTGTATATATTTATATGTGTCCGCTATTTGTTATTATCTTTTATAGTGTCAAATGGGAACAAAATTATATCTTTAAAATGAATATTGGGTATTCAAGAAAATTGCGTAATTTTATATTTAGAATTAAACTTATTTATTGGAAAGACATTGTCCTCCTTTACATAGTTCAGGAAACTGTTTATTATTATACATTCTGCGTTCAGCATTATGCACAAAAAGCAACGTAATATAGAGAATACCATTCTAAGACTCTATTCATTTTAATTTATATTAACGGATAGCGGCTAACATTGCCTGAAAATGTAACGGCGCTATCTGTTCCGCTAACTATTTTGAAAAATAGCGCTGCTAATGGATGCGCTAATAATTAACGAGCATCACTAATTAGTGCCGCTAGGCACAGCTCTGAACTTGGGCAGTTTTCGCCTTGATTCTAAGGAGTTTAAGATAAACTTTTGACGGATGTCATATCCTATTCTTTCCTGACATGCCTTTGTTACTAGGTTCACTGCCCTTTCCACACTTTGACTGTGGCATGGAAAAGAAGCTATCTCCAGTGGCTTACATCGAGCCTGTAGTAGCTCATCCTCGCTAAAATTGTTTAGCAGCGGTGAAGGAGTAGTGATCTCTTTTTGCCACTCGATCATCTCGGTGTAGTCAGTAGATTGGAAATTGAGGGTTCAAGGCAACTCAAGTTTCTGGTACCTGAAAATCCTATTCTTGAAAGGATGATTTTCTGAATAGCTTGCTCCCTAATTTCTAGTCTCTTGTCAGTTACCATTGATATGAGTATATTTTCTGGGTGGGCAAAGTAGGCGTTATTCTTTAATACTGGTTCTATGATTGATCTATATTGTTCATCTAAATTTCGAAGCAAGCACATTAAATGCAAAAGTTATATGCACCATCAGTTGCATTAGGATGAGATTTTAGCCAAAACCACCCTGGAGCATAGAACTGCATAATAATCTTGACTATATCTTGAAGGTTTTTATTGGGATTTGGCGTTGAAATATATAATCGAAGGACACTGTTGGCTAGAGTTAGCCAGCGAGCATGGTGAAGGGTACCTGAGGATCGAGTGGACATATCTTCAGAAGTGTCTCCAGTTTGCACTGCCAGCATGTATCATAGAGATATATTTGATCACTGCTTAGCTCCTTCACAACATTTGCTGGAATTTCTTTAATGTTTCCCTTTACGCGAGAATATTTGACCACCTCCAATTTTGTTAAATCTGTTTTCAGTTTATTCTCAATTGAACCCACAAAAGTATTTGGACCTGTTGTTTTACCATCATGGCTTCGTAGACGTGCATAAAAGGCAGCTCATTCAAATGCAAGAGGCACACCAACCACTGCACTGGTCTGTTAAGATGAATTTCAACCAGTTTTATGGCTCCACCAATTTTTCTTGTATTTAGAGGAGTACCATCACACAGTAAAGCTTTGATAGTATCTCTGCTGTTCGAGTCTGTAATAAGAGTTATCAACTCTTCTGCTATGCAGCGAGCATTTCCATTATCTGGTGTGACGTGGTCTACATAGATGCTTCCTGGTTCTTTCATAATAACATAGTGTTCTTTATCTTTCCACTTTTAGTTAATGTGTCATCTTTCCTTCTATCAAATCCAAGGCACTCCATTTTCAGATTTTCGGATTTAGACCTAAAAGTATTTGTTTCGCCCATGCGATTTCTTTCTCTTTCTAATTTCTTTCTGTCAAGCATGTTGATGTGGTTAAGGATCCTCATATCTTTTAAAGCTGCATTGACTATTGCAGCTGCAGCTCTACAACTTACACGATAACGATCTGCTGTTAATGCTAGGTTTTTATAGGAGTGCCTGTTCTGAATATTCTCAGTCAATTCTAAATAGACCTCATAATCTACATCCTGACTCTTTGAATTTACATCCATGTCTTCTTCGGTATTTTCTATAAATTCCGATGGTAAAACATTGGTGGCTTTAGTCATTTCTTCGTGCTTCTGGGGCTCTTGCTAAAGATCTCTTCTTTGTTGAACTAGCTATGCGATCAATTGGTCCTAACTGATTTTTTCTTTGTTTTTGACCCACAAACGACTCCCATTCTGCCATTGGTATTTTATCCTTATACCTGCAAGATTTCCTATCAATTCCCTTATCATAGCATTCACAAGAAGATATATCAAACATTTCATCATACTGAGCTACTTTTAAGGCAAAACTTTCATGTCTTCAATGTAACGGCACCTCGTTCAATTTTGAGGCTTCTTCTATTAGTCGACTGACTTTAAGATAGATACCTTTGGCGTTCATCGTAGGAAAAGAAAATTTCATCCAAATGTCTTCAATATCTTTTACAACAACCCTGTAACAGTCATTAGCAGTTGCTGATTCTTTTGATTTAACTTCTTCACGACGTGATGGCGCACAAAAAGGTAGTGTCTCACAACATCTGCTTTTGAAGGAGTCATGGCTGCTGAGAATTCCGTAGGATATCCAAAGGCTGCATTTGAGGATTTGCTTCTAGTAGTCATAGTTTATATTCAGAAGTAAAATCAAATTATATGTAATTTATAATATATGATAATTCAAATTATAATTAAAGCAAATACAAATTATTTCGGTGCTCTTCCAATACGTGCTGTACCGTAAAATGTACATTCCAATATGTGCTAACTAACGAAAATATCACGACCTAACCTAACCAATCGTTAGGTCAATTGTACGCCCTTGACGATTGGTTAGGTTAGGTCGTGATATTTTCGTTAGTTAGCACATATTGGAATGTAAATTTTTCGGTAGAGCACGTATTGGAAGAGCACCCATTAAACATATGCAAATATGAAGGTAAAAAAGGGAGGAGGGGCATGTGATAGGGGAAATAGGGTAGCACATGCTTGAATTTTTAATATTTTGTTAAAGTGATAAAAAAGTCGTCTCACATAGTGTACTTTTTAAGAAATAACATTTTTTCCCATTTAAATATATGCAAATATGAGGGTAAAAAAGGGAGGAGGGGCATGTGATAGGGGTAGTAGGCATGGACGGACTGGGACTCAAAAGCGGCCCTGGACTTTCACCCAGACCGGACCACACAATACGCGCGCGTGCGCCCTACCCCATCCCAACACCACCACCACCCTTAGGGCCACAAAATAGTGAAAAAACCGCCACCCAAATTCAATTATTGGACATTTATTTTTATTATATTGACACACATTGTTAATGTAGTAGAGCCGCTATTACACTGGTATGCATATGAATTTTTTTGTCTGCTGTGAGGGTTTTTTCAACTCATATTATATAATTCGACCATGCTGAATTCGAAAATGACATTGGTTTTCCTCAATCAGGTCAGGTTTTTTCTCTATTGGCCCATTCACGCTATGCATAGTGCTTCTCATCCGCTCGGCTATCCCATTTGCAGAGGAAACATGGGTATTTCGTGTATCCCCCTTGCATTCCCAATACAAATGCCACAATCTGAAAAAAAATGAAAATATTTAAAGAATTTAGAGAATTTGTTCTATCAGATAAAAAAATCTATGCATTGGACTGTATCACTTCTGTGGGGAAGTTAAGTGTTCTTATACGCTCTCAAATAACCTTTGGAAAAACAACATAGTCAATAGCAATAGTTTACTTATGATATTAGTATTACCTTCAAATCTCCACAGATCCTCCAGGTTATGTTGGTCGTATACGAGAGCATCCAGTAAAATTTTCATGTTATCGTAGCTCTCAGTAAGTTGTACGGAATGTGCTACAAGGACTGATGCAACCCTATTCCCAGTGTTGAGAAGTACTGCTTTCAAACTTCGTTTAGACGAGTCTATAAATAGCCTCCATTCTGATGCGTTATATGGCAGGCCCAAGGATTCGATTAGCCCCTCAACATTGCAGCAGTACACTAAGGAAGAGGTATTTTCGTGCACTGCAAAAAACTTGCAGAATTCTCCTCTCTCGTTTCCTATACCAGGAGAATGTTTTCCCGGAGCCAGCAAGTTGTCCTCTCGAAGTCGTGAGCCCAAGATCTCGGCAGCTAATTTGGAAAGTCCTAAATCCCTGGTAAGATCATTAAGTTTGGCCTGGTTGAGAGGCCTCGGCTCATTTGAAGCGGTATTTTGAGGTGTATATACGACTGGGACTGGTCATTGGCATTGGTCATTGATTCATCATCAGAATCATCGAAGTCCAGGGTTTGAGGTGGGCGGGTATTGGAATTCCAGGACCATGGGTACAGGCAGAGATGGGCAAGATCACCAACTTTGGTGATCTTGAAGATCAAGATCAGATCACCAGAAAAATGTGATCTTGAAGATCAAGATCGTGATCTTGAAGATCACTTTTCAAGATCACTTTTTAAGATCACTTTTATATGAATTGAAAAAAGTTGTACTCTTGTAGAGTAAACAAAAACAAATTATTTTGTTAATCACTCCTGAAAAGTATCACTCCTAATACTCCCCTGAGGGCTGAGGCAATACAAGCATCGCATCCTACCCATGTCACTAAACCACGGGGATTGACGATTCCCCTTTCAGTTTTTCAGGTGGTAAACTTAAAACTTAGGATTATCATAACTTATCAGCAAAGAAAAAACTATTAAATGACCTACATATAGTTTTTAGTTCTATTTTTCTCAATTCTCATTTCACCAGGTCCATAACCCATATCAATGAATGGTCAGCATATATAAGTAAACATTTTTTACATAGAATTTAATTTTACAGTTTTACTGCAGTACGCAATTACTGACAATATAAGGGTAAAAACCGCAAGTTAAGAGTGTTAATTTAATGTTCAACCGCTGTAAACATTTGCTTTCAGCAAAACCAATTGTTCAAAGTTACCATCCGAGAGACGACTTCGTTTGGGGCTATGAACCATGCCAGCAAACGAAAACAACCGTTCCACTGGTGCAGAGGAAGGTAGCGTGGTGTTATACCTCTTGAAGATCTTCTTTATAGCAGGATACCTATCTAAAGAGTCGAGTGCCTTACTGGTGTCCTGCAAATAATTGAGG
The DNA here is from genome assembly GCA_023014485.1 of Bathynomus jamesi. Classification (NCBI taxonomy): domain Eukaryota; kingdom Metazoa; phylum Arthropoda; class Malacostraca; order Isopoda; family Cirolanidae; genus Bathynomus; species Bathynomus jamesi. Next base: position 41,403 of record JAJOZX010005446.1, on the reverse strand, counting down.
ACTTCCAAGTCTTCCTTGTTGTTAGGAGTAGAGAATGAGCCGTCCATAGTTCTGAAGAAATCGTCTTCAGATGATGAGTCTGAGTTCACCGAACTATTACCACTGCTGTCAGAATTACAATTTCTTACAGCCATTTGCAGCTTGTCTTTTACTTGAGACTTGATTGCTTCATGATCGCCGAAATTAGGCCCTTGCAACAATGATATCCATCTAAGTTTGAAATACGGATGAGATACTGAGGCCAAAACGGCATCAGTTACCTCGGGGCTCAACGACAAAAAATGACCAAATCTGGCATTGAAGCCAGAGACGACTGCTGCCAGTAATGGCATGCAGTGTCTCAAGCGCAGGTCGTTTGGTTGGATAGGCTCCAATCTTGCGAGGGCATCTTGAGTCACTAGGACTGTTGGAAGAAGACAACCGTAGTAGCATTCTTTCTCTGCCTGTAATTTGTTGAGGGCTGCTGCAATTGGTTTTAGAACAGACAAATATTCTGAAATAAATTCCAATTCATTGTCTTTGAGGATTGGTAGATTCAGTTCTTCAAGAGCTACATTCACGTCGTTCTTATGTTTATATATTTGGCTTAATGAGTCGTACATTGAGTTCCATCGGGTGACGCATGGGTACCTAAATTGGACGCCAGTTATTTCCTGTATTTTTTCTGCTGACTTGGGTTTACCAGCAGCATTCCACAGCGCCGAACATTTTCCCATTGCAGAATGCTTTATCTTCTTTAGTCCAGGTGAATTCAGTCCTTTATCTGCATCAGTTGTTGCTACCAAGTTCAATGTGTGGGAGGCACATCGAATATGGGATGATAGTTTCACTGACTCCTCTTCATGCTCTCCTGAATGTTCAGGAAAGTTGCTGATGATAACCTCTTCATCTGAATCTTTTTCATCATCATCTTCATCTGCATCATCTTCATCAATGTCGTCAGTACGATTCTGAACACGAACACCGAACTCTTTAAAGCATTTCACCATGTTCGATGCATTGTCGGTGACTGTAGATACAACTTTTCTATAAGATAAACCATGCTCCGAGTTGATCCTGTCCAATATTCCAGCAATTTTATCAAAGCTATGTGTTCCACGAAATCTTCGGTATGCCAGTGCAGCTGATCCTCGCGACAAGTCATCATTGATCTGTAATGTAAGAATATAAAATCAATGTTTGTATGAAACATTTTTTTAAGCTTAATTTAATAATATTGGTTAGACACGCACCAGCTAAACTGCGCCACCAAACATTGAAGAGAAGAACTATGTGATATAAAGGAGGCAATTCAGCGATGAGTCGCCTACCATACCACCACATCAGTGACCCATCCCATAAGAGCAAAATGTGGAAGAGTCCATATTCACAGCCTGTGAATATGGACTCTTCCACATTTTGCTGTGAATCAGACACAATGACAGATGACAGAATCAGTGAATTAGTGTGAAATTACTGTGAATCACAGCAAAATGAAGACTCACCAAATTAATGAATGAGGAACACATGTCGAATAATTGAAAAGATTATACTATAAGTCTATCAGACTATCAGTCTATCACCAATGGTCAATTTATCAATTATATAAAAATAATACACTAAATCAATAGCATACCCAATGCGCAGTGACTCCCATGAAACTGCGGTGATTAGTTGACCATATGTCGCATGTAACACACACATGGTCAACTGCTGCCAGTTTTGCTTGTATGTCTTCCTTCATTGTACTGGTTGTTGTTGCAAGAGATCTAGCCAGGGTGCGTCTAGATGGCACCTGAACAGCCGGGTTGACTTCTGAAAAAAATATTTAAAAATTAAAACAAATACAATAGATTAGCTATGGAAAAAATATCAAAATATTTAGCTAGGCTAGCGATAGTCTAATGTTCATACAAATAATATGATTAATTATTTTAATCAGATATTAGCTATGGAAAAAATAGCAAAATATTTGAGTTATACTAACATGAAAGAAGATCCTTAAATTCATGTAGTTCAGCTAGGCTCAATGGTAGGAGCCCATTAGCCACAAGCGAGAGAATCTTCTTTTCAAGGATATCCTTGCATATTGGTGGTCCTGGTTTTTGCTTGGAAATGTGGAACATGCTTAGTGTTGACTGCTTGGCAATTTTGGCAGGGCCAGCATTGCTGCCGCTGGCATCTTCTTCTTTAGCTGGACGCTTGCGAGATTTCTTCTCCGATTCATATTCACCCAAAAGATCCGAATGTAGTGTTTCTGCACAAGAAAATAAATTATTATCATGCGGAGAGACTTCTTGAACACCCTGTATAATATTTATCAGAGTATCAAACTTCTAGTTGAAATTAATACTTAACAAGATTCTAAAATTTTGTTATCTTTAACTAAAATTATTTTCACCATGATCAGTGCATTTTTATCCTAGGTTAAATTGAAAGCCGAATTTCGTCCTTCAGTAACTAAATAGGAGAAATTACAGACATGGATCAGACAGAGAGAAAGACAGATACACCTGGCGTTTTATTATAGTTGGATATCGGCAGTTTTTAATGTAGTTACTAGTCCATAATCTATTAATATCTGAAGTGCACAATATATTCAAATGGACGTCTATGTAAATGTAGCATTAGTCTTGTATGGCACCAGTCACTTAAAATATGACTTGAACCATTATGTTAATGTTGCTACTTACTACTTAGTTACTAAGTAGTACTAACCCTGAGGTGCCTCAGAAGATTGCTTGTTGAGTCGAGGCCAGCAGACAGAATTGTAGTTTTCTTTGTACACTGCCTACAAATAACTTTGATACTGTTTCCAGTTTTTTCGACAATTTGAAAATATTTTCCGTTCAATAGCACAGATTGATCCTTATTACCAACATTGTTATCTAAATATATTGAATACTGTTCTGGTGACAACCTAGAATATTTGGTTCCCTTGGGAGCCTGTTGAAGTTGTAAAATTGCACTCATTATTAAAAAATTCAATCTGTAAATAAAATATGTTTAGAATTAATTTATTATGAATACGGACCTATAGGCTATATTTTATGCCTATATATAATAATATATTAATAGAACACTTTTAACATAATTGCACAGTAAATTACACTTTTTACGAGCCTAAATTCCACAGCAACTACACCTTCCATGAGCCCACGCATGACGCAAGTCACCCAACAACAGAAAACATAAACAGTCGGTGTTGAACAAAGTTGCCACCAGATGTCGCTTGGACAAAAAACAAATGACATTCGCATAGCGGCATATTTAAGAATCTGAAATTAAAAGTGATCTTGAAGTCTAAAGTGATCTTCAAGATCAAGATCACAAGAAATAAAGTGATCTTAGATCAAGATCAAGATCACCATAATAAAAGTGATCTTCAAGATCAAGATCAGATCACGATCTTGATCTTCACGATCTGATCTTGAAGTTCAAGATCGTGCCCATCTCTGGGTACAGGTCTCATAGCAGAAGGAATGTCAGGGTATACAACAATGTGTTTATTCTTCTTGTTAACTCCTGAAAATAGAAGCACAGAAACATGGATATAAAACTTGCATCTGAAATAGAAGAAGCACTCAGACAGTGGCGGCTCGTGAGGGAAGGCTGCGGTCTGTAAGATATGAAATAGGTCGATGGAGTCTGTATATTTTCTTTCTTTTTCATTCATATTGTCCCTTCGGGGACAATATGAATGAAAAAGAAAGAAAATATACAATCATTGTATATGTAAATGCAACTTGTATAACAATATGTATGTGTAAATGTATTTTCTATAACAATATGTATATGTAAATGTATGATTACCATTATGGTGAATATTATGCTATATATGGTGAATATTACATTATGGTGAATATTATGTCAAGTTTCATACGAGGATTTCAAAATATTTAAGAAAAATAAATTTATGAGCCCACCTTGGAGGTTTGTCATGCAGAAATAGCAATCTGTCACGTGATCCTTTCCTCCTCTCCAAATCATGGGAATTCCAAAAGGCAAAGATTTCGCTCTGCCTTTGCTCCATCTTCTCAAATTTTCAATGCACGTCTTGCAGCACATATGAGGGGCGAAATTTTTGTCCTGGTCCCCTAGCTTAATTCCAAAGTATGCTCTATACATTGTCTTCACAAATTTAGTGATTTGGGACTGGTTATTTGGCATGGTAACCGTCCCACATATGTAGCAGAATCTATTGGGATCATTTTTACACGCTCTATTCATTATGAAATATTTTATCTATATGCCTGAAAAGTAAAAAAAGATATTATACAAGTGAAACAAGTGATGATAGATGTTACTGTTCCAATTCCGCTTTGACAAAATCACGAAAAATTCTATTTTACTTATGAGGCCATAGCCGGATAACCTGAGCTGATTGAGAAAAACGGATTGCAGATTCGAAATCAGCAGGAGAAACTCTATAAGAATCACTTACAAAACCCTTGACAGCAAAATTGATGCATACCAGTTATAGACAACACAGTAAAACAGAAAATAGAGACGCCAGAAGTTGACATAGTCATACACTATGTCATTAATTACCTGGAAAGCAAAAATCATATCTACCAAAGAGAAAAATATGTATTACTCTAATGTGTCAGCAGTTTTATCAGCAGTTCACTCCTCTCTGCAACTCTGTCTATCATCACATCTGTTCCCAGGGCCATTAAGATCAATAAGATTTCCTTCTCAGTTGCCATCAGCATAAACACCTCTAGGTGCTCCTGGGAGAGTGCTCCTGAGTCGACTTTTGATGTACTTCAGGGTTGAGAAACTTCTCTTACAGGCCACCTGGGTGATTGACAGGGTGAGCAAGAACTTGTACCCAAGGCCTATGAAGTGGTAAGCATCTGTCAACAAGTTGTACCTCCGGATTATCTGGTGACAACATACTGCACAGTCTTTACAAGAGGAACACCTTTCATTCCTCATCTCCACTTCGTCTTCCTTTCCATCAGCCTCAGGTCCGTCCTCAGGTATCTCACTGACTATTCTGATGGCGTATTCCTCCAGTGCTGATGTTTTTAGCCTCTCCCACTGTGCAGCCAGACTCTTCAGTTCACACTGCAAGTTCTAAACTGTTGCCCTGCTGTCAAACTTCAGCAAGCATTTGCTGAGCTCTTGAAGGGCTGACTGAGGTAAACCACTGGCACTGGCCCTTATATGTCGGAAGTTTTTGGGGTCCAGAAGGGCTAAGTCGGCATAAAGAGTGCCATGGGTGAGGAAACGGCGATGAAGGCTCTCAGTGACTGTGTCCATTATTTGATTATGGACTTCAACTTTGTATGCCCTCTCTGCATCTGTCAACGTCTCATCATGAGCCATTTCACCAGGCATGATTTTTTTTTCTTGGCCTTTTCTGTAGCAGGATGGCCTCCACTTCCAGCTCTGTCTCCTCTTCCTGCTCCTGCAGTTTGTCATTCGCCCACTGAACAAATATGTCTGCAGATTGCTTGATGGCGTCGAAATCTCTTGACATCCCTTTGAGACTATCTTGTGTTCCAACAACCATTCTGTGGGCAAAGAGAATGTCCATGCCACTCGTCTGCAAGTATTTGGAGAGCGGAACCGTGTGCTCAAATATGCGAAGAAATATTTGAGCGGTCAGTATGGTCTCGTATTTGAGTAGTGCTTCAATGAATACTCCTGCCTTGACAAGTACGGTGGTCTTGATATTTGCCTGGCCTTGTATTACAGCTAGTGTAGGCAGTACGGCAATGTACAGAGCATTGTCTGGGTTACCAAAGAATCCAAAGACCTTCTTCAGCGCGGCATCCTTTGCCCACCAGTTGGTTTCTCCTGTTGGAGAGAGGCGTTGGTGTAGGCCTGTTCAAAAATCAACCTTTTCTTATTTTCATAGGTTTCTGTACATTTTCCCATGCTTTTTGACCTGAAAAAGCCGAAAATCACAACTATTTTGACCTAGGATGTTGGAAAGCATTGCCGCATGGAGCTTTAAATTTTCTGCCTTGAAATCGGCCAAAGCACCAATTCCGGGGTCCCTTGAATTATGTTTTGCACTTTAACTTTTGATCTAAACAAGATAGAGCAACAAATTAGGTATCAAATGAAAGAGCATAAAAATAATAAATAATAATAATAATAATAATAATAATAATAAATAAATAATAATTAATAATAATAATAATAATGATAATAATTATCTATCATTTTTCAGGAAACAACAGAAACTCAATCAGAATCTAGAAAACCATCTACAAGTTACAACTTCACAATGGCATATGAAGCAAGGAGCTGAGGGAGCTCCGTGGGCGCACAGTTGATATCTCAGAACCTCCACGTACTCTCCACAGGCAGGTGTCAACTGGGCCATCTACCAGATCTCTCACTGAAACTTTCCTGGTTGGATACCCTTCAGCTTTTATCAGTGGTTCCCAGCTTCCCACCAACAGACAGGCGTTCCAGTATTTCCTTAATCTTCAGAATTTACCGGAAAATGCAGGGAGGCCCATGGTTCAAGACCTTGCATATGAAACAGTTGAATCTATCATCCCATTCTGGCAGATGGCTAGGATCAAGACAATGACCAAGTACAACGCAATGAAGCTCTTCATGAAACTACATGAGAAACATCGTGCTCTGGTGAAAAGCAAAGGAAGAGCAAGTAACCCTGGAGGAAAAAGAGGAGCATTTGTGCTGGAATTAGACAGCCTGTTCGATATAGGAGCTCCAGATGCAATCCAGGAAATACAGAACAACAGACTGTTATCCAGAGAGAAGAAAGATGAGGATATCAGGTTCTACGAAGACCAAAAGACTGAGAGGAAAGGTCATATGTCTGGTCATGACAAGATTTTTGAGACAAGATCCCTGCAGCAAGCAGCGAGGAATGAAAGACTGCAGCATAGACAAGAACAAGGTAAAACTAATTACTTTGAACGTCACAAAAAGTTTTAAGTTTTACTCCATTGCGATATTTAGCATGTACTTAACAATTACTGTCTTAACATGTTGTACTATTTTACAGCTGCAGCAGAACAAGAGGCAGTTGTTCATGTGGATGACATTACCTGGGGTGACTCAACTGACAACGACGCTAACACAGAGGACATGGATTACCATCAGCCTCGTCCTGGATGTTCTCACCATCAAGACACTGTGACTAGTGTGACTTTGACGTTTCCAAGGAAGGTCATGGAATGTGATGTCATCTGCAATACAGCTGATCGTCTTGATTTATCAGACAATCAAGTTACTGCCATGGTTTCTGCCACCTTGAAAGCTGGAGGGGCTGATCTGGATAACTTCGTCATCTCAACCTCAACAACACGTCGCAACAGAATGCTGTCCAGGTATAATATCAGCCAGAGTCACATGTCCAAGTTTTGTGAAAACCCCCCACAGTACGCTGCCTTACACTGGGATGGAAAGTTGCTCAAAGATGTCTTGGGCAGTGAACCTGGAAGTACATCAGAGACTTTAGCTGTGCTAGTGTCTGGTCCACCTTCATACACTGAAGGAAAGTTATAGGGAGTACCTGTCATCGACAATTCTTCTGGCACAGCTCAGGCTGAGGCTTCAATGGACTTACTGGAGACATGGGAACTTACGGATAATGTTACTGCCCTTGTTTTTGACACTACATCCAGTAACAGTGGAGTTCACAGAGGAGCTGCCAAACTGCTAGAGAAAATGCTGAACAAAAAGGTGTTTTATCTGGCCTGTCGACATCACATCCTGGAAATCCTAGTAGGAGCAGTTTGGGAGAAGCTGTTTGGGAAGGTGAAGGGGCCAGATAATCCCTGGTTTGAGCATCTGAAGGATGTTTGGACGGACTTGTCCAAGGAAAACCCAAAGATGCTGGCTATCAACAGCAAATGGCTGAAGGAAAAGAAGAAGAACAGTGAAGAAATACTCCAAGACATTCTAACAGCAGAAAGGCTTCCAAGAGCCGACTACAGGGAAATGGCTGAACTGACAGTTATTGTTCTTGGAGGAACGCCTCCTCGAGGTATTCACTGGAGTCGACCAGGCGCCATTCATCAGGCCAGATGGATGGCCAGAAACCTGTACTCCATGAAAATGCTGGTGTTTGCAGATCAACTTGAGTACGACGAAGACACTGTATCAAAGCTGGAAAGACTCAACACCTTCCTTGCGCTGTTCTACACTCCTGTATGGATGATGTCAATGTCTGCTGCAGATGCTCCCGTGAATGATCTAAGTCTAATCCAGGACATGTTGAAGTACAAGAAAACTGACCCAGAGCTTGCTGATGCAGTACTTAATAAGATGGAAAACCACAAATGGTACCTGACGCAGGAAGTCGTGCCATTTGCCCTGTTCAGCAGTAGATTGAGTGACACATTGAAGCACGACATTGCTGCCCAGTTACATGCCACTGAGAAGCCAGACAGCTTCAGAACAGGAAAGCCTCTATTCCAGAGAGTCACAGCTAAGACCACCCTGGTTGATCTCATTGGCCCAGAATCACATTTCCTGCTGGACACACTGAACATTGGATCCGAGTGGCTTCTGGAACCTGTCACGTCTTGGCCACAGAATACTACAGAAAAGCGTTGGACTATGTTAAGAATCTGAAAGCGGTGAATGACATTGCTGAACGTGATGTCAAGATGATGAGCGACTTTGCAAGTGTCATAACAACAGATGCCAAGCAAAGGGACTATCTCCTTCAAGCTGTGGAGTTCAACAGACGCCGCTTTGACAGCTTCAAGAAACAAACTCTCAACAACTGACTGTGTAAATGTCATTATGAAATTAATCATCATGTAATGCTTTCACTTCTTGATCGATTAGACTTGTGACAAAATGTTAATCTCAAATTTGTGTCATGAATAAGGCGCCTTGTCTCTCCTTGAGTGTGAGAAAACGAATTTTGTGATATTTCTGAAATCTTTGTATGTACCAATGTGCCATTTCTTGTTCCAAGACTATCATAATTGTATAAGTTAGAAAGAGGATTAAAAACACTTTAATTTGGTGCCTATTTTGTTGCTCTATCTTGTTTAGATAAAAAGTTATTGTGCAAAACATGATTCAAGGGACCCCGGAACTGGTGCTTTTGGCCGATTTCAAGGCAGAAAACTTAAAGCTCCATGCGGCAATGCTTCCCAACAACCTAGGTCAAAATGGTTGTGATTTTCGGCCTTTTCAGGTCAAAAAGCATGGGAAAAAGTACAGAAACCTATGAAAATAAGAAAAAGTTGATTTTTGAACAGGGCTAGGCGTTGGTGGCAAGTGTTGTGGCTCTCCCTTTCCCATACATTCATCCTCTGGTAGGACTGTCGGATGAACACGACGATATCATTCAGTTGAGAGAACAGTGAGGCACCTACTATAACTACTCCTGATGTGTCAGCCAACACTAAGTTCAGAACGTGTGCATAACACCATACGTGTATTTGGTTGGGAGAGTGTGTAGAGAGTAGGGCAGAGAAACCTTTGTACTGGCCCTGTATGTTAGAGGCTCCATCTGTAGCATTGCCGATACATTTGCTGATGTCCAGTTTGAGTTTCTGAATAACTTCCGTCAGCAACCGAACCAACTACTCTCCAGTGGATGCGGCCTCACAGTTCACAACCGCAACGAGTCTCTCATGTATGATATTTGTGACATATCTGATAATGACTGCACACTGATCACGAGAGGTTATGTCCTGGGTTGTGTCGATCTGGACTGAGAACATTCCAGCTTCCTCAACTTCACTAGAGATAGATTCTTGGATAATGTCCCGAATTATGTTTATAATAGTATTGTTTGAATTTTTAGAGAGAAAAGTGATGAGAGAACCTCTGCCTCTTGCCCCAGACTGCTGCAGTTTCTTGCTTTTCTCTATGCAATCAGTTAGATGTTCTTTCAAGCAGATATCATAGTTTCCAAGTAGAATGATAAGTTCCAAAAAGTTACCATGATCGACACTGGCGTCATCTAATGTATAAGCTGCCTCCGACTGCATCCCTCTGCAGCTAAGCCCTCTCTTGCCAATGACTTTAACTACATCTACTATACACTCCATCACCTGGCGTCTCTTGCGGACCTGCTCTCTATGAGCTGAAATCTGACTGCCACTCAGCAAACTCTCTATGTCTGCTTTAGAGGCCTTTAGAAAGTATGCTTCAGCGGAATTTCTGTGCGTGCTACTCTTTTCGTGCTCCATTACATGTTGATGGATATGCTTCCAATCTTTCATTCCAGTGATGAAAATACTGCTGTCAGTGGGCTTACCAAATGCCATACAAACTGAACAATGCAAAATGCGATTTCCTTCATTGTACGTAAGCCACTTCCTATTGGTGCCATCTTTGCAAAAGAAAACTCTTTGCACCACAGGGTTTCTTGGCTTCTGCTGTGGGTGGAAAGTAGAAACTAAAAAACAATTGGTCGTCATCTGATTTGGATCGCTTAAAATAGTCAAAGGTTGGGCTGGCATCCTTATTTTCCGTGACTCTTTCTTCTGCTGCAGGTAAACTGGGCCGATGATCAACCTGCACGTGAAAGAATAAATACACTAATTCATAATAAAATAAAATAATAAAATAATTAATAATATAATATATTTATTTTTTATTTATTTATAATATTTATTTTATTAATTTTATATTAATAAAATTAATTATTATTTTAAATCAGATTTTTCAGCTGATTTTTTGTCATTTTAATAAAAAATTTACTATGATTTAAAAATGATTAAATTTATTGCTAATATATAAAAATTTTATATAATAATTTATGAAATTTATTTTATTTTGTTTTATTATTTAAAAATATTATTGACTTTGTTATAAACAACTAGACAAGCTATGCACTCTTACTTTCTCAAATCATCAAATGCTACAGATTCAAAGAAAAAAAATACATATAGCTCCAATTTATCACACTATCAAATACATTGGCCCACTAAAAAATCAAATGTTGAAGATGTATAAGCATTATTTTTTAACTGAGATACATAATAAAAATATACTAAATAACACTATCCAGCCTGGATTTAAGCAGTTATCATGAAAATCCAAATCTAGCTGTGGATAGTAAAATAGTAAATCTGGTGCATCCCTAGTCAGATTTGAACAAAGCATGTCAAATACTACTAGAAAGATGCATTTTGGAGTTTGTATTGAGCTTTTATTTGCTAGTAAGTTATTAACTTAATAGCAAATATACCTTATTCTGCTAGTTATATTAGCAAATATAACTAGTAAAGTAGCAATAGCAAATATAACAGCAAAATTAAACAGTTTCGAAGCCATTAGCATTACCAGGAATATTATACGGATCAAGTATAGTGGATTATAATGAAAAGAGATAGGAAAACTCCAATGAATAGAACTTGGTATATAAAACCATGCTTACCGGTTCAGATGCAAAAATTTTCCTTGCACTATGCTCGCACTCAACTATGCTGTCCTCTTCCACAATTTCACCTCCATGGGATTCTGCAGGAGCAGTAGCAGCACCTTCACTGACTTTACTTGTGCTACCTAGCTCGGCATGGGCATCAGGGCCGCCTTTAGGGGGTGGCGCACCGGGAAAATGTCCAAGGCCCCGCAAATTTCAATTAAAAAAAATTAAACGTCACGTATTTGCTATCTGCGACGAGTTTTACTTTTTCCGGCAGGCGGCATGGCATCAGGCATTCTAATATCCGCTTTGATGGTGTTTAATTTGTTGTTCTTGTTAGTGTTACTCATTTCTAATGTTGTTACTAACTTACTTGTTGTTTCTGTTTCAGATTCATGATTTACGTTCTTATTGTTGGCATTGTAATACGTACAACATGGAAAAGAGCCGTGACCGGGATCGAAGGAGAAAATATAAACCCGGTAGTGAAAAGCGTAAGGATAAGAAGCGCAGAGAAGAGTTTCTTGCGACTGTGCCGAAACTGACTAATTGGATTAAATCATCAGCAACTAAGTCAGCCCCTTCAGCAGGCCCACCAGCTGCCTCCACTACTTCAGCAGCTGCGTTTTCAGAAGACGCGTCGTCTACGTCAGTGCGTTCAGCAAGCCCAGCAGCTGCCTCCGCTACATCAGCAGCTGCGACTTCAGAAGACCCGTCTACGCCAGTGCGTTCAGCAGGCCCACCAGCTTCAGGACATGCAATTAATGACATTGGTTTGTGGCCACAAGTGCTGACCGATGACTTTAGAGAGTTCTGGATAGAGTGGGGAACATCAGATTGCCGAAATTATGACAGCGACTTCAGTAACTCTTCAACTACTGAAAGTGGTACAACACGCCGATGTACGAAGACATTATTTGTTAAGAAACATAGCCTGACAAATGAGAGGATTGAGGTGTCATGGCTGTGCTATTCTGAGTCCACAGGCTGTGTTTACTCTTTCGTCTGTAAATTAATGTCGAGAGCGGACAGCAAGTTCACAATCGGGTTCAACGACTGGAAGCATGGTAGACAATCGGTCGAAGCACACGGAAAATGTGAGCAACAAATGGAGTCGATGAGATATTTGTTGGTTAGATAGTCTGTCTCCGGCCGTGTTGATTCGAAACTGGTGAACCAGTTTGAAAAGGAGTGCAACTACTGGCAGGAAGTTTTGCGGCGCTGTGTCGACGTTATCAAGTATATCACGTCACGAGGACTAGCAATTCGTAGACACGACTCCCGTTTCGGTTCACCAAACAACGGCAACTATTACGGAATTTTGGAACTTTTAAGTAAGTATGACAGTTTTTTAGCTGCGCATAAAGCGAGCATGCCAACAAAGGTAGCGGACACACCTCGTATCTCTCTCATTTCATTTGCGAGGAACTCATACTGTTGATGGCCGATAAAGTACTTCAGACGATTATCCGAGAAATCCAGCAGTCAAAATACTACTCTCTATCCGTCGACTCTACGCCTGATGTTTCCCACACCTATCAACTGTGCTTCACCGTCCGATATGTGGTTGAGTCTGGGTCCGTTGAGTGATTTCTACAGTTCATACCTATAAATACACATACAGGGAAAGGAATCGCCGATGTGGTCCTCAACTTTCTGGAGACGCATGGCATTCGAATTAGAGACTGCAGAGGACAGTCTTATGATAACGCAAGCAATATGGCAAGGAAATACAACGGCGTAAAGAGCCACATCAAGTCAAAATCTCCGTATGCTGAGTTTGTGCCATACATATGCCATTCACTAAATCTTGTTGGTAAATCAGCAGTGGACAGTTGCACAGCAGCCGTTGAATTGTTTTTGCTCATTCAGAATGTCTACACGTTTCTCGTCTCCTCGACATACCGATGGCGTTGACATGTAGAGTTTCTCGATAGTAGTTCCCGTAGTGAGAAACTAAAGGTCGACAAAGGTCTCTCCGATACCCGCTGGTCAGCCAGATCAGATGCCGTCCAATTTTTAACCGAAGGCTACGCCGAGAATATCGTGGTACTGAATGAGCTAGCAGCAGATACCAGCCAAACTGCGGAAGCCAGGATCGAAGCCAGGGGATTGTCTAAACAGCTCCAACAACTCGAAACAGCCATTTTATTGGTTTTATGGAACACTATTCTCGAACGATTTCAAAAAACGAATGCATCTCTGCAAAAACAAGGGATGTCGTTAGACTCAGCCACCCTCTTGCTGAAATCAATACTGCAATTTGTTGAAGCTCTCAGATCAAGATTTGACGAATTCGAGGACCAGGGCATCGGAAAGTGTGGTCATCGAGTATACAAGGAATCGACTCAACGCACAAAGAAGAGAAAGCGCCATCATGACGAAATCGGAACTGCCGAAGATACGAACCTGACACCAAGAGATCCATTTCGGACCACTGCATTTCTACAGATAATTCACTGGTCAACAAAGTTTTTGTCACAGAGATATTTTTACTTGAACTATGTGTAATTTTTTACGTTGATTACGAAAATGAAAACAGAATTTTTCTATCACCCGCAGTTTTAGAGTGACACACGAATCTGCATTACTTAGGATTTGAGTGAGAATAGGGAGGGGGCGGGGTCTGCCCCTTCTTCTTCCTCTGCTTATAAGTTGCTACACGTCACTGTTAACTTTCATTTGTCAGTTACTCATTTGATTTCACTCAGTGAACATCGTGCATTTTATTCATGATTTTCCTTAATCATTTTTTGTGTCAGTGTGTTTGTATTGTTTCATGACAGAATGCCAAGCAAGTGTGTCAACCATCCAAACTGTTTCTGTTATGTATGCAGAGAGTTAACACTTAAATTTCAAAGGCGAAATTTCACCCCTCTCGTCAAAAAAGCATACGAACTTTATTTTGGTTGCAAGGTAGGGGATCAGAACAAGACGTGGGCACCTCATATATGCTGTATTACGTGTTTAAGACTTCTGACAGGCTGGCTAAATGGGTCTCGTCAAATGCCGTTTGCTGTTCCGATGATATGGAGAGTTGCTGAAAGACCATTTAATGGAATGGATTGTTATTTCTGCTTAACAAATATACTAGGCATTATTGCGAAATCTAAACATATGGTACAATACCCAAATTTACCATCAGCCATAAGGCCTGTTTTACATAATAAACATTTGCCAGTACCAAGGCCACCGGAAACGTAGAGTTTAGATAATGAAAATGAAAATGATGTACATTGGTAATGACGAAGCTCAACATGGTTTACTGACGGACGGTGTTGATCCAATGTTTGAACCATCTTCTTCATCGACAGAGCCTTACTTAATATATCAAGCAGACCTGAGCGAGCTTGTCTGTGATCTAAAATTGTCAAAAGATCAATCCGAACTTTCGGCTTCCAGGTTGAAAGGTTGGAATCTTCAAGAAAAAGGCACTAAGATATCTTTTTACCGCAAGCATCAAAGAAACTTTCTACCCTCTTATGAAAACCCTTGGCCAACAACATGATCCAAACGAATGGCGCCTATTTATTGATTCCTCGAAGCTGAGTTTAAAAACTGTATTACTCCATAATGGAAATAAATATCCTTCAGTTCCATTAGCACATGCCGTACATATGAAGGAATCATACGACAATATGCACCTGCTTGTGAAACATATCCAATATGATAAATACTCTTAGCATATCTGTGGAGACTTGAAAGTGATTGCACTTCTTCTTGGTTTACAACTGGGTTATACGAAATTCTGTTGTTTCCCCTGTGAATGGGACAGCAGAGCACGGGAAAGCCATTACTCAAAGAAAGAATGGCCACTTCGACAAGCGTTGATTCCAGGGCATAAAAATCTCACCAGTTCACCTCTTCTTAATCCAAAAAAGTTATTTGCCACCACTACATATTAAACTTGGTTTAATGGAAAATTTTGTTAAGGCTATGGATCAAAGTGGCAGGGGGGGGGGGGGGGGCTCTACTTGAAACAGAAATTTCCGAGTATCAGCGAGGTCAAAATCAAAGAAGGAATATTTGTGGTCCCGCAAATTAGAGAAATCATGAGAGACAGCGCGTTTGATGAAACTCTAAGTGAAGTTAAAGGAGCAGCTTGGAGAGCATTTAAAGTAGTGAACACAAATTTCCTCGGAAACTTCAAGGCCGAAAATTAAGAGTCACTTGTTAAAGAACTTCTCAAGGCCTACATAAACGTGGGGTGCAACATGTCGTTGAAAATTCATTTTCTTGACTCACATCTCGACTTCTTCCCAACAAACTTAGGCGATGTTAGTGATGAGCATGGGGAACGCTTTCATCAACAAATATCCACGATGGAGAAGCGATACCAGGGCAAGTGGAGCCCCAGCATGTTGGGTGACTACTGCTGGACATTGTCAAGGGATGGCCCAGAGGCGAAATACAAGGGTAAATCATCAGTAGCCACATTTTAGGTGAATTCAATATGCATTTTCTACTTTGATATTGCTATTACGCCTATAAATTAGTCCAAATTTCATTTTCGATTCACTCAATATTGGCGGGTGATAGAAAAATTTTGAGGCTATTTTTGAACTCAGCGGTAAAAACCTATAAGATCCACCCATTTTTGTTCATGTGACAAATAAAAAGTTCGATTTTGTCGACCAGTGGCAAATATTGATAAACTGTGTACCACTCTGAACACTCGTCTAGAAGCGTACGCTGTCCTGCAGAAAAGATTTGGATTTTTGTATTTCCTTCTAGTCCTGGACATCGACAGTCTTTGACGGTCAACTGAACATCTAGTAGAATGCTATCCGGCTGATCTGGAGAAAGAGCTGGTAATAAAAAGTTGTACAGTTCGCTGCCCTAGTGAAACTCACCGAAAGTGAAAAAGAATCCCAGACGGAACGTGAAGACATGTGCGACAGATTTTATCGGCATATGAACACAAACGAACTAAAAGGAACATTCCCAAACATGGAAATAGCAATGAGAATATACTTGCGTATGTTTGTCACGAACTGTTCTGGTGAACGTTCATTCTCGAAACTCAAACTGATTAAAAATTACCTTCGCTCCACAATGGGCCAGGAGCGCCTTTCGTCCCTGGCGCTGTTGAGTATAGAGCATGAGGTGTTGCAGTCGGTGAGTTTCGAGGACACAATCACGCAGTTTTCCAAGCAAAAAGCCAGGAAGCGTCCTATGTAATATTCATTACAAATCTACACTCAATCTACAGTACAGTAAGCTGTACAGTTTAGCTGTTTATTAAGTGCATTACAATTGTGTAGCTGTTTATTAAATGCATTACAATAACTGTGTAGATGTTTATTAAGTGCATTACAACTGTGTAGCCTATTAGTGTAGCTGTATACACTGTATGTGTACATAGTTAAGTTATAGTCTTTAATATCACATTAATAAGCCGAATGGCTTCCGCATGTGTGTTTTGTGTGTTAAAAAAATATATCTGTTATGTGCATTACAAAATATTGTCATTCATTAACACACTAAAATAATACATCCCGAGAAATAGTTTGCCCAAGGACCCGCACACTGTAAATGCGCCCCTGATGGGCATGGCCGGAAGCACTACTACTACTACTACTAAACAAGTCAGTTAATTTTCGACATTTCGCTGCATCAACTTCAAGAGATTTTGCTTTCTTAGCTCTTAATTTTTCGGCACCACCTTTGCGTTTTTGACTGGGTTGACTTGGCATTTTGAAACTGTCCCTCTTCATTGCGATATTTCAGTTGTTTATTTCATCGAAAAGCAGAACACTATTTGGACACTTTTAAGTTTTATATCAGTGATTAGCTAAACAATATATTGAAGTAAAACTGTAAAAGATACATTAGTTGATAAACATAGCTTGTCAACAGCAATATCTGAATTAACAGCTAGGCATAGCGGACCGAGCAACACCACCAGTCCACTGTCTATAGGGTTGCCAGGTCTAGAAAAAAATTATCCTAGATGCAGGTCAAAATTATCCTAGTATTACGCAGGAATATAACATGTATAAATACCATTCGGGTCGTTCTTTTTGCCAACTTATTATTTGTTTTCATCAATGGGGGAAATGGGCTGCGACGGCTGCGCAGACGGAGGAATGGGGAGATGGGAGATCATTTACTTTTCTTTTTTTTGTCTATATTTTTCGTGTTACTCTCACTGTCCCACAGATCGACCGGCCCAACGGGAATTCTCCTGGTGCTCCAGATGGCCAGTCCGCTATTGGTAGTAGGGTAGCACATGCTTGATATTTTAATATTTTGTTAAAGTGATAAAAAAAATCCTTCTCACATGGTATACTTTTTAAGAAATAACATTTTTTCCCATTTAAATATATGCAAATATGAGGGTAAAAAAAGGGAGGAGGGGCATGTGATAAGGGTAGTAGGGTAAAACATGCTTGATATTTTAATATTTTGTTATGATAAATGAAATTTTTCTTTTCACATAGTGTACTTTTTAAGAAGTAAAAAAATTTCCCATTTTCGACCCGGCCTAATATACGACGCAAAGACGACGCAAAATATCACTTATATATATATATATATATATATCGTAAAGAACGACGCTTGTATAGGAGATATTCCGCGCAAGACGAGAAAGAGAAAACAACAAATGAAAAAATGAAGTACCACCTGGGAATCGAACCCGGGATCTTCCGATTGCCGGTCAGACGCGATAACCACTACACCATGGACTCCACTCTTCCAAATGCCGTAATTCCTCTACATACTCGCAGAAACCAATGCCCCAAGGGGGCACCTCCCGCTTGCCGTAACATTATATATATTCAACTGCAAAGAACACGCAGTATAAATAACGTAAAGAACGACGCTTGTATAGGAGATATTCCGCGCAAGACGAGAAAGAGAAAACAACAAATGAAAAAATGAAGTACCACCTGGGAATCGAACCCGGGATCTTCCGATTGCCGGTCAGACGCGATAACCACTACACCATGGACTCCACTCTTCCAAATGCCGTAATTCCTCTACATACTCTGACCGGCAATCGGAAGATCCCGGGTTCGATTCCCAGGTGGTACTTCATTTTTCATTTGTTGTTTTCTCTTTCTCGTCTTGCGCGGAATATCTCCTATACAAGCGTCGTTCTTTACGTTATTATCTGCGTGTTCTTTGCAGTTGAATGTATATAATGTTACGGCAAGCGGGAGGTGCCCCCTTGGGGGCATTGGTTTCTGCGAGTATGTAGAGGAATTACGGCATTTGGAAGAGTGGAGTCCATGGTGTAGTGGTTATCGCGTCTGACCGGCAATCGGAAGATCCCGGGTTCGATTCCAGGTGGTACTTCATTTTTTCATTTGTTGTTTTCTCTTTCTCGTCTTCGCGGAATATCTCCTATACAAGCGTCGTTCTTTACGTTATTTATACTGCGTGTTCTTTGCAGTTGAATGTATATAATGTTACGGCAAGCGGGAGGTGCCCCCTTGGGGCATTGGTTCTGCGAGTATGTAGAGGAATTACGGCATTTGGAAGAGTGGAGTCCATGGTGTAGTGGTTATCGCGTCTGACCGGCAATCGGAAGATCCCGGGTTCGATTCCCAGGTGGTACTTCATTTTTTCATTTGTTGTTTTCTCTTTCTCGTCTTGCGCGGAATATCTCCTATACAAGCGTCGTTCTTTACGTTATTTATACTGCGTGTTCTTTGCAGTTGAATGTATATATATATATATATATATATATATATATATATCATACTGACCTATTGAAATATGAAGCGCGGGGAAATTGAACACAGCTCGGCGCCAGTCAGTTCTGCATGCACTGCAGCATAGTACAGTGTGACGAGTGGGGCGTGTTGCATCATTGCATGTTGATCAAGCTTCGTTAATTCGTTATACAATATTGTGATGGATATACGAAAATATTTCAAAAGAAAATCAGTTGAGTCGGTTGAAGAACACAATGAAAGTGATACAGCAGAACCCTCCCGTAAAGATATTAGACAAGCAGAAGACTATGCACGTCAATCAGAACTAAGCGATGAAAATGCAAGTGTCAGCAATCACGTACAGGTGAGGTGCCGCCTGAAACAAGGCTTCAGAGGATCAACCGACCACTGGTAAGTTGATCTGTATAATTACAAATTTACAAAGGAAATGTCTACGTGTTTGATGCATATAAAGGCAGATAATAAAACAATATAATATACTTAGTAAATTGCTGGTCAGTGAATGGAGAATTATCAAATATCATGTTGCGAGTCATTTAGAATAACTATCGAATATACATATGTAATAATATATTTAAAAAATCGGATAATCGTTAACACAAACAACACAGCAAACAATTGTTATTGCCATATAATGTTATAATGTTATAATGTTATAATGTTTCAGACCAACAAAGACCCTAAGATCCACTCATGGCTGGTCTACCTAACTGTGTTCGTAATCGTGTATTGTGTATGTCCTCCGTGGTGGCGGAGGGGACCTACAATTTTACGTGGGTTCCGAACCACAAGAACATAAGAAATTTATGTACCAACTGCTTGTACATTTGCAACGTACAACTAAATAATTATCAATTAAAAACTAATTAATTATCGATTTAAAACTAAAGATAGAATCTCTGGATCCAGAGGATCAAGACATAATAGACTACTATCAACAAATATGTTACACTCTATATCTATTTATAACGGACATGCAAATATATCAGATCCAAAGAATCCAGTCAATTTCATTACGGTATTCATCAATACTAGTACCTTGCCAACGAAAAATAAGTCACAGTCCATATCGATTGCGGACCAAGTCAAAATTTACAACCATATACATTACAGTATATATACTTAGGAGGGAAGGTGTAGGTGTGGCTGTAAAGACTGTACAGTAATGTAGAAATGTGTGTGTGCACCCATTTTGGGTCTCCCATTTAAAGGTGTTTGTGGGGCAAGTGAAGATCATGAGTTTTTCAATACCTCACAGTACTATGTGGGGTACCGCTCGGCAGAGGAATCTCTTTAAATGGGGTGTGTAAGGACAGAGAGTATCCCCTAACCCAAGATGCTGCCTCCCTATACAGAGATGGGCACGATCTTGATCTTCAAGATCAGATCGATCTTGAAGATCAAGATCGTGATCTGATCTTGATCTTGAAGATCACTTTTATTATGGTGATCTTGATCTTGATCTAAGATCACTTTATTTCTTGTGATCTTGATCTTGAAGATCACTTTAGACTTCAAGATCACTTTTAATTTCAGATTCTTAAATATGCCGCTATGCGAATGTCATTTGTTTTTTGTCCAAGCGACATCTGGTGGCAACTTTGTTCAACACCGACTGTTTATGTTTTCTGTTAGTTGGGTGACTTGCGTCATGCGTGGGCTCATGGAAGGTGTAGTTGATGTGGAATTTAGGCTCGTAAAAAGTGTAATTTACTGTGCAATTATGTTAAAAGTGTTCTATTAATATATTATTATATATAGGCATAAAATATAGCCTATAGGTCCGTATTCATAATAAATTAATTCTAAACATATTTTATTTACAGATTGAATTTTTTAATAATGAGTGCAATTTTACAACTTCAACAGGCTCCCAAGGGAACCAAATATTCTAGGTTGTCACCAGAACAGTATTCAATATATTTAGATAACAATGTTGGTAATAAGGATCAATCTGTGCTATTGAACGGAAATATTTTCAAATTGTCGAAAAAACTGGAAACAGTATCAAAGTTATTTGTAGGCAGTATACAAAGAAAACTACAATTCTGTCTGCTGGCCTCGACTCAACAAGCAATCTTCTGAGGCACCTCAGGGTTAGTACTACTTAGTAACTAAGTAGTAAGTAGCAACATTAACATAATGGTCAAGTCATATTTTAAGTGACTGGTGCCATACAAGACTAATGCTACATTTACATAGACGTCCATTTGAATATATTGTGCACTTCAGATATTAATAGATTATGGACTAGTAACTACATTAAAAACTGCCGATATCCAACTATAATAAAACGCCAGGTGTATCTGTCTTTCTCTCTGTCTGATCCATGTCTGTAATTTCTCCTATTTAGTTACTGAAGGACGAAATTCGGCTTTCAATTTAACATAGGATAAAAATGCACTGATCATAGTGAAAATAATTTTAGTTAAAGATAACAAAATTTTAGAATCTTGTTAAGTATTAATTTCAACTAGAAGTTTGATACTCTGATAAATATTATACAGGGTGTTCAAGAAGTCTCTCCGCATGATAATAATTTATTTTCTTGTGCAGAAACTACATTCGGATCTTTTGGGTGAATATGAATCGGAGAAGAAATCTCGCAAGCGTCCAGCTAAAGAAGAAGATGCCAGCGGCAGCAATGCTGGCCCTGCCAAAATTGCCAAGCAGTCAACACTAAGCATGTTCCACATTTCCAAGCAAAAACCAGGACCACCAATATGCAAGGATATCCTTGAAAAGAAGATTCTCTCGCTTGTGGCTAATGGGCTCCTACCATTGAGCCTAGTTGAACTACATGAATTTAAGGATCTTCTTTCATGTTAGTATAACTCAAATATTTTGCTATTTTTTCCATAGCTAATATCTGATTAAAATAATTAATCATATTATTTGTATGAACATTAGACTATCGCTAGCCTAGCTAAATATTTTGATATTTTTTCCATAGCTAATCTATTGTATTTGTTTTAATTTTTAAATATTTTTTCAGACGTCAACCCGGCTGTTCAGGTGCCATCTAGACGCACCCTGGCTAGATCTCTTGCAACAACAACCAGTACAATGAAGGAAGACATACAAGCAAAACTGGCAGCAGTTGACCATGTGTGTGTTACATGCGACATATGGTCAACTAATCACCGCAGTTTCATGGGAGTCACTGCGCATTGGGTATGCTATTGATTTAGTGTATTATTTTTATATAATTGATAAATTGACCATTGGTGATAGACTGATAGTCTGATAGACTTATAGTATAATCTTTTCAATTATTCGACATGTGTTCCTCATTCATTAATTTGGTGAGTCTTCATTTTGCTGTGATTCACAGTAATTTCACACTAATTCACTGATTCTGTCATCTGTCATTGTGTCTGATTCACAGCAAAATGTGGAAGAGTCCATATTCACAGGCTGTGAATATGGACTCTTCCACATTTTGCTCTTATGGGATGGGTCACTGATGTGGTGGTATGGTAGGCGACTCATCGCTGAATTGCCTCCTTTATATCACATAGTTCTTCTCTTCAATGTTTGGTGGCGCAGTTTAGCTGGTGCGTGTCTAACCAATATTATTAAATTAAGCTTAAAAAAATGTTCATACAAACATTGATTTTATATTCTTACATTACAGATCAATGATGACTTGTCGCGAGGATCAGCTGCACTGGCATGCCGAAGATTTCGTGGAACACATAGCTTTGATAAAATTGCTGGAATATTGGACAGGATCAACTCGGAGCATGGTTTATCTTATAGAAAAGTTGTATCTACAGTCACCGACAATGCATCGAACATGGTGAAATGCTTTAAAGAGTTCGGTGTTCGTGTTCAGAATCGTACTGACGACATTGATGAAGATGATGCAGATGAAGATGATGATGAAAAAGATTCAGATGAAGAGGTTATCATCAGCAACTTTCCTGAACATTCAGGAGAGCATGGAGAGGAGTCAGTGAAACTATCATCCCATATTCGATGTGCCTCCCACACATTGAACTTGGTAGCAACAACTGATGCAGATAAAGGACTGAATTCACCTGGACTAAAGAAGATAAAGCATTCTGCAATGGGAAAATGTTCGGCGCTGTGGAATGCTGCTGGTAAACCCAAGTCAGCAGAAAAAATACAGGAAATAACTGGCGTCCAATTTAGGTACCCATGCGTCACCCGATGGAACTCAATGTACGACTCATTAAGCCAAATATATAAACATAAGAACGACGTGAATGTAGCTCTTGAAGAACTGAATCTACCCATCCTCAAAGACAATGAATTGGAATTTATTTCAGAATATTTGTCTGTTCTAAAACCAATTGCAGCAGCCCTCAACAAATTACAGGCAGAGAAAGAATGCTACTACGGTTGTCTTCTTCCAACAGTCCTAGTGACTCAAGATGCCCTCGCAAGATTGGAGCCTATCCAACCAAACGACCTGCGCTTGAGACACTGCATGCCATTACTGGCAGCAGTCGTCTCTGGCTTCAATGCCAGATTTGGTCATTTTTTGTCGTTGAGCCCCGAGGTAACTGATGCCGTTTTGGCCTCAGTATCTCATCCGTATTTCAAACTTAGATGGATATCATTGTTGCAAGGGCCTAATTTCGGCGATCATGAAGCAATCAAGTCTCAAGTAAAAGACAAGCTGCAAATGGCTGTAAGAAATTGTAATTCTGACAGCAGTGGTAATAGTTCGGTGAACTCAGACTCATCATCTGAAGACGATTTCTTCAGAACTATGGACGGCTCATTCTCTGCTCCTAACAACAAGGAAGACTTGGAAGTCCTCAATTATTTGCAGGACACCAGTAAGGCACTCGACTCTTTAGATAGGTATCCTGCTATAAAGAAGATCTTCAAGAGGTATAACACCACGCTACCTTCCTCTGCACCAGTGGAACGGTTGTTTTCGTTTGCTGGCATGGTTCATAGCCCCAAACGAAGTCGTCTCTCGGATGGTAACTTTGAACAATTGGTTTTGCTGAAAGCAAATGTTTACAGCGGTTGAACATTAAATTAACACTCTTAACTTGCGGTTTTTACCCTTATATTGTCAGTAATTGCGTACTGCAGTAAAACTGTAAAATTAAATTCTATGTAAAAAATGTTTACTTATATATGCTGACCATTCATTGATATGGGTTATGGACCTGGTGAAATGAGAATTGAGAAAAATAGAACTAAAAACTATATGTAGGTCATTTAATAGTTTTTTCTTTGCTGATAAGTTATGATAATACTAAGTTTTAAGTTTACCACCTGAAAAACTGAAAGGGGAATCGTCAATCCCCGTGGTTTAGATCAGGTGACATGGGTAGGATGCGATGCTTGTATTGCCTCAGCCCTCAGGGGAGTATTAGGAGTGATACTTTTCAGGAGTGATTAACAAAATAATTTGTTTTTGTTTACTCTACAAGAGTACAACTTTTTTCAATTCATATAAAAGTGATCTTAAAAAGTGATCTTGAAAAGTGATCTTCAAGATCACGATCTTGATCTTGATCTTCAAGATCACATTTTTCTGGTGATCTGATCTTGATCTTCAAGATCACCAAAGTTGGTGATCTTGCCCATCTCTGTCCCTATATCCAGAGATGGGCACGATCTTGATCTTCAAGATCAGATCGTGATCTTGAAGATCAAGATCGTGATCTGATCTTGATCTTGAAGATCACTTTTATTATGGTGATCTTGATCTTGATCTAAGATCACTTTATTTCTTGTGATCTTGATCTTGAAGATCACTTTAGACTTCAAGATCACTTTTAATTTCAGATTCTTAAATATGCCGCTATGCGAATGTCATTTGTTTTTTGTCCAAGCGACATCTGGTGGCAACTTTGTTCAACACCGACTGTTTATGTTTTCTGTTAGTTGGGTGACTTGCGTCATGCGTGGGCTCATGGAAGGTGTAGTTGCTGTGGAATTTAGGCTCGTAAAAAGTGTAATTTACTGTGCAATTATGTTAAAAGTGTTCTATTAATATATTATTATATATAGGCATAAAATATAGCCTATAGGTCCGTATTCATAATAAATTAATTCTAAACATATTTTATTTACAGATTGAATTTTTTAATAATGAGTGCAATTTTACAACTTCAACAGGCTCCCAAGGGAACCAAATATTCTAGGTTGTCACCAGAACAGTATTCAATATATTTAGATAACAATGTTGGTAATAAGGATCAATCTGTGCTATTGAACGGAAAATATTTTCAAATTGTCGAAAAAACTGGAAACAGTATCAAAGTTATTTGTAGGCAGTGTACAAAGAAAACTACAATTCTGTCTGCTGGCCTCGACTCAACAAGCAATCTTCTGAGGCACCTCTGGGTTAGTACTACTTAGTAACTAAGTAGTAAGTAGCAACATTAACATAATGGTTCAAGTCATATTTTAAGTGACTGGTGCCATACAAGACTAATGCTACATTTACATAGACGTCCATTTGAATATATTGTGCACTTCAGATATTAATAGATTATGGACTAGTAACTACATTAAAAACTGCCGATATCCAACTATAATAAAACGCCAGGTGTATCTGTCTTTCTCTCTGTCTGATCCATGTCTGTAATTTCTCCTATTTAGTTACTGAAGGACGAAATTCGGCTTTCAATTTAACCTAGGATAAAAATGCACTGATCATGGTGAAAATAATTTTAGTTAAAGATAACAAAATTTTAGAATCTTGTTAAGTATTAATTTCAACTAGAAGTTTGATACTCTGATAAATATTATACAGGGTGTTCAAGAAGTCTCTCCGCATGATAATAATTTATTTTCTTGTGCAGAAACTACATTCGGATCTTTTGGGTGAATATGAATCGGAGAAGAAATCTCGCAAGCGTCCAGCTAAAGAAGAAGATGCCAGCGGCAGCAATGCTGGCCCTGCCAAAATTGCCAAGCAGTCAACACTAAGCATGTTCCACATTTCCAAGCAAAAACCAGGACCACCAATATGCAAGGATATCCTTGAAAAGAAGATTCTCTCGCTTGTGGCTAATGGGCTCCTACCATTGAGCCTAGTTGAACTACATGAATTTAAGGATCTTCTTTCATGTTAGTATAACTCAA
Organism: Bathynomus jamesi; assembly: GCA_023014485.1. NCBI lineage: Eukaryota > Metazoa > Arthropoda > Malacostraca > Isopoda > Cirolanidae > Bathynomus > Bathynomus jamesi. The sequence goes on along the minus strand of JAJOZX010005446.1, from coordinate 15,324 downwards.
ATATTTTGCTATTTTTTCCATAGCTAATATCTGATTAAAATAATTAATCATATTATTTGTATGAACATTAGACTATCGCTAGCCTAGCTAAATATTTTGATATTTTTTCCATAGCTAATCTATTGTATTTGTTTTAATTTTTAAATATTTTTTTCAGACGTCAACCCGGCTGTTCAGGTGCCATCTAGACGCACCCTGGCTAGATCTCTTGCAACAACAACCAGTACAATGAAGGAAGACATACAAGCAAAACTGGCAGCAGTTGACATGTGTGTGTTACATGCGACATATGGTCAACTAATCACCGCAGTTTCATGGGAGTCACTGCGCATTGGGTATGCTATTGATTTAGTGTATTATTTTTATATAATTGATAAATTGACCATTGGTGATAGACTGATAGTCTGATAGACTTATAGTATAATCTTTTCAATTATTCGACATGTGTTCCTCATTCATTAATTTGGTGAGTCTTCATTTTGCTGTGATTCACAGTAATTTCACACTAATTCACTGATTCTGTCATCTGTCATTGTGTCTGATTCACAGCAAAATGTGGAAGAGTCCATATTCACAGGCTGTGAATATGGACTCTTCCACATTTTGCTCTTATGGGATGGGTCACTGATGTGGTGGTATGGTAGGCGACTCATCGCTGAATTGCCTCCTTTATATCACATAGTTCTTCTCTTCAATGTTTGGTGGCGCAGTTTAGCTGGTGCGTGTCTAACCAATATTATTAAATTAAGCTTAAAAAAATGTTCATACAAACATTGATTTTATATTCTTACATTACAGATCAATGATGACTTGTCGCGAGGATCAGCTGCACTGGCATGCGAAGATTTCGTGGAACACATAGCTTTGGTAAAATTGCTGGAATATTGGACAGGATCAACTCGGAGCATGGTTTATCTTATAGAAAAGTTGTATCTACAGTCACCGACAATGCATCGAACATGGTGAAATGCTTTAAAGAGTTCGGTGTTCGTGTTCAGAATCGTACTGACGACATTGATGAAGATGATGCAGATGAAGATGATGATGAAAAAGATTCAGATGAAGAGGTTATCATCAGCAACTTTCCTGAACATTCAGGAGAGCATGGAGAGGAGTCAGTGAAACTATCATCCCATATTCGATGTGCCTCCCACACATTGAACTTGGTAGCAACAACTGATGCAGATAAAGGACTGAATTCACCTGGACTAAAGAAGATAAAGCATTCTGCAATGGGAAAATGTTCGGCGCTGTGGAATGCTGCTGGTAAACCCAAGTCAGCAGAAAAAAATACAGGAAATAACTGGCGTCCAATTTAGGTACCCATGCGTCACCCGATGGAACTCAATGTACGACTCATTAAGCCAAATATATAAACATAAGAACGACGTGAATGTAGCTCTTGAAGAACTGAATCTACCCATCCTCAAAGACAATGAATTGGAATTTATTTCAGAATATTTGTCTGTTCTAAAACCAATTGCAGCAGCCCTCAACAAATTACAGGCAGAGAAAGAATGCTACTACGGTTGTCTTCTTCCAACAGTCCTAGTGACTCAAGATACCCTCGCAAGATTGGAGCCTATCCAACCAAACGACCTGCGCTTGAGACACTGCATGCCATTACTGGCAGCAGTCGTCTCTGGCTTCAATGCCAGATTTGGTCATTTTTTGTCGTTGAGCCCCGAGGTAACTGATGCCGTTTTGGCCTCAGTATCTCATCCGTATTTCAAACTTAGATGGATATCATTGTTGCAAGGGCCTAATTTCGGCGATCATGAAGCTATCAAGTCTCAAGTAAAAGACAAGCTGCAAATGGCTGTAAGAAATTGTAATTCTGACAGCAGTGGTAAAATTCGGTGAACTCAGACTCATCATCTGAAGACGATTTCTTCAGAACTATGGACGGCTCATTCTCTGCTCCTAACAACAAGGAAGACTTGGAAGTCCTCAATTATTTGCAGGACACCAGTAAGGCACTCGACTCTTTAGATAGGTATCCTGCTATAAAGAAGATCTTCAAGAGGTATAACACCACGCTGGGTCTGTATCGAAGGAGTGACATTTCAAAGGAGTGACATAACAAAGGAGTGACATAAATACCGTAACGAAGGAGTGACATAACAAAGGAGTGACAAATCGGAGATAAAATTCAAAGGAGTATAATTGTTACAATTTTATTTAAAAAAACAAAATTTGTTAGAATTGTTAAAATTAAGATTTTATTTCAAAAACTAGAAACCTAACCTAACCTAACCTAACCTAACAGTTGCAAGCTTCTCTTCCCTCTGGATTTGTTCTTTCTTCTTCTTTGTTGGTATTTTCGTGTCACTCCTTTGAATTTTATCTCCGATTTGTCACTCCTTTGAATTTTATCTCCGATTTGTCACTCCTTTGTTATGTCACTCCTTCGTTATGTCACTCCTTTGAATAGGACCGCACCACGCTACCTTCCTCTGCACCAGTGGAACGGTTGTTTTCGTTTGCTGGCATGGTTCATAGCCCCAAACGAAGTCGTCTCTCGGATGGTAACTTTGAACAATTGGTTTTGCTGAAAGCAAATGTTTACAGCGGTTGAACATTAAATTAACACTCTTAATTGCGGCGGTTTTTACCCTTATATTGTCAGTAATTGCGTACTGCAGTAAAACTGTAAAATTAAATTCTATGTAAAAAATGTTTACTTATATATGCTGACCATTCATTGATATGGGTTATGGACCTGGTGAAATGAGAATTGAGAAAAATAGAACTAAAAACTATATGTAGGTCATTTAATAGTTTTTTCTTTGCTGATAAGTTATGATAATACTAAGTTTTAAGTTTACCACCTGAAAAACTGAAAGGGGAATCGTCAATCCCCGTGGTTTAGATCAGGTGACATGGGTAGGATGCGATGCTTGTATTGCCTCAGCCCTCAGGGGAGTATTAGGAGTGATACTTTTCAGGAGTGATTAACAAAATAATTTGTTTTTGTTTACTCTACAAGAGTACAACTTTTTTCAATTCATATAAAAGTGATCTTAAAAAGTGATCTTGAAAAGTGATCTTCAAGATCACGATCTTGATCTTGATCTTCAAGATCACATTTTTCTGGTGATCTGATCTTGATCTTCAAGATCACCAAAGTTGGTGATCTTGCCCATCTCTGTCCCTATATCCAGAGATGGGCACGATCTTGATCTTCAAGATCAGATCGTGATCTTGAAGATCAAGATCGTGATCTGATCTTGATCTTGAAGATCACTTTTATTATGGTGATCTTGATCTTGATCTAAGATCACTTTATTTCTTGTGATCTTGATCTTGAAGATCACTTTAGACTTCAAGATCACTTTTAATTTCAGATTCTTAAATATGCCGCTATGCGAATGTCATTTGTTTTTTGTCCAAGCGACATCTGGTGGCAACTTTGTTCAACACCGACTGTTTATGTTTTCTGTTAGTTGGGTGACTTGCGTCATGCGTGGGCTCATGGAAGGTGTAGTTGCTGTGGAATTTAGGCTCGTAAAAAGTGTAATTTACTGTGCAATTATGTTAAAAGTGTTCTATTAATATATTATTATATATAGGCATAAAATATAGCCTATAGGTCCGTATTCATAATAAATTAATTCTAAACATATTTTATTTACAGATTGAATTTTTTAATAATGAGTGCAATTTTACAACTTCAACAGGCTCCCAAGGGAACCAAATATTCTAGGTTGTCACCAGAACAGTATTCAATATATTTAGATAACAATGTTGGTAATAAGGATCAATCTGTGCTATTGAACGGAAAATATTTTCAAATTGTCGAAAAAACTGGAAACAGTATCAAAGTTATTTGTAGGCAGTGTACAAAGAAAACTACAATTCTGTCTGCTGGCCTCGACTCAACAAGCAATCTTCTGAGGCACCTCTGGGTTAGTACTACTTAGTAACTAAGTAGTAAGTAGCAACATTAACATAATGGTTCAAGTCATATTTTAAGTGACTGGTGCCATACAAGACTAATGCTACATTTACATAGACGTCCATTTGAATATATTGTGCACTTCAGATATTAATAGATTATGGACTAGTAACTACATTAAAAACTGCCGATATCCAACTATAATAAAACGCCAGGTGTATCTGTCTTTCTCTCTGTCTGATCCATGTCTGTAATTTCTCCTATTTAGTTACTGAAGGACGAAATTCGGCTTTCAATTTAACCTAGGATAAAAATGCACTGATCATGGTGAAAATAATTTTAGTTAAAGATAACAAAATTTTAGAATCTTGTTAAGTATTAATTTCAACTAGAAGTTTGATACTCTGATAAATATTATACAGGGTGTTCAAGAAGTCTCTCCGCATGATAATAATTTATTTTCTTGTGCAGAAACTACATTCGGATCTTTTGGGTGAATATGAATCGGAGAAGAAATCTCGCAAGCGTCCAGCTAAAGAAGAAGATGCCAGCGGCAGCAATGCTGGCCCTGCCAAAATTGCCAAGCAGTCAACACTAAGCATGTTCCACATTTCCAAGCAAAAACCAGGACCACCAATATGCAAGGATATCCTTGAAAAGAAGATTCTCTCGCTTGTGGCTAATGGGCTCCTACCATTGAGCCTAGTTGAACTACATGAATTTAAGGATCTTCTTTCATGTTAGTATAACTCAAATATTTTGCTATTTTTTCCATAGCTAATATCTGATTAAAATAATTAATCATTATTTGTATGAACATTAGACTATCGCTAGCCTAGCTAAATATTTTGATATTTTTTCCATAGCTAATCTATTGTATTTGTTTTAATTTTTAAATATTTTTTTCAGACGTCAACCCGGCTGTTCAGGTGCCATCTAGACGCACCCTGGCTAGATCTCTTGCAACAACAACCAGTACAATGAAGGAAGACATACAAGCAAAACTGGCAGCAGTTGACCATGTGTGTGTTACATGCGACATATGGTCAACTAATCACCGCAGTTTCATGGGAGTCACTGCGCATTGGGTATGCTATTGATTTAGTGTATTATTTTTATATAATTGATAAATTGACCATTGGTGATAGACTGATAGTCTGATAGACTTATAGTATAATCTTTTCAATTATTCGACATGTGTTCCTCATTCATTAATTTGGTGAGTCTTCATTTTGCTGTGATTCACAGTAATTTCACACTAATTCACTGATTCTGTCATCTGTCATTGTGTCTGATTCACAGCAAAATGTGGAAGAGTCCATATTCACAGGCTGTGAATATGGACTCTTCCACATTTTGCTCTTATGGGATGGGTCACTGATGTGGTGGTATGGTAGGCGACTCATCGCTGAATTGCCTCCTTTATATCACATAGTTCTTCTCTTCAATGTTTGGTGGCGCAGTTTAGCTGGTGCGTGTCTAACCAATATTATTAAATTAAGCTTAAAAAAATGTTCATACAAACATTGATTTTATATTCTTACATTACAGATCAATGATGACTTGTCGCGAGGATCAGCTGCACTGGCATGCCGAAGATTTCGTGGAACACATAGCTTTGGTAAAATTGCTGGAATATTGGACAGGATCAACTCGGAGCATGGTTTATCTTATAGAAAAGTTGTATCTACAGTCACCGACAATGCATCGAACATGGTGAAATGCTTTAAAGAGTTCGGTGTTCGTGTTCAGAATCGTACTGACGACATTGATGAAGATGATCAGATGAAGATGATGCAGATGAAGATGATGATGAAAAAGATTCAGATGAAGAGGTTATCATCAGCAACTTTCCTGAACATTCAGGAGAGCATGGAGAGGAGTCAGTGAAACTATCATCCCATATTCGATGTGCCTCCCACACATTGAACTTGGTAGCAACAACTGATGCAGATAAAGGACTGAATTCACCTGGACTAAAGAAGATAAAGCATTCTGCAATGGGAAAATGTTCGGCGCTGTGGAATGCTGCTGGTAAACCCAAGTCAGCAGAAAAAATACAGGAAATAACTGGCGTCCAATTTAGGTACCCATGCGTCACCCGATGGAACTCAATGTACGACTCATTAAGCCAAATATATAAACATAAGAACGACGTGAATGTAGCTCTTGAAGAACTGAATCTACCCATCCTCAAAGACAATGAATTGGAATTTATTTCAGAATATTTGTCTGTTCTAAAACCAATTGCAGCAGCCCTCAACAAATTACAGGCAGAGAAAGAATGCTACTACGGTTGTCTTCTTCCAACAGTCCTAGTGACTCAAGATGCCCTCGCAAGATTGGAGCCTATCCAACCAAACGACCTGCGCTTGAGACACTGCATGCCATTACTGGCAGCAGTCGTCTCTGGCTTCAATGCCAGATTTGGTCATTTTTTGTCGTTGAGCCCCGAGGTAACTGATGCCGTTTTGGCCTCAGTATCTCATCCGTATTTCAAACTTAGATGGATATCATTGTTGCAAGGGCCTAATTTCGGCGATCATGAAGCAATCAAGTCTCAAGTAAAAGACAAGCTGCAAATGGCTGTAAGAAATTGTAATTCTGACAGCAGTGGTAATAGTTCGGTGAACTCAGACTCATCATCTGAAGACGATTTCTTCAGAACTATGGACGGCTCATTCTCTGCTCCTAACAACAAGGAAGACTTGGAAGTCCTCAATTATTTGCAGGACACCAGTAAGGCACTCGACTCTTTAGATAGGTATCCTGCTATAAAGAAGATCTTCAAGAGGTATAACACCACGCTGGGTCTGTATCGAAGGAGTGACATTTCAAAGGAGTGACTAACAAAGGAGTGACATAAATACCGTAACGAAGGAGTGACATAACAAAGGAGTGACAAATCGGAGATAAAATTCAAAGGAGTATAATGTTACAATTTATTTAAAAAAACAAAATTTGTTAGAATTGTTAAAATTAAGATTTTATTTCAAAAACTAGAAACCTAACCTAACCTAACCTAACCTAACAGTTGCAAGCTTCTCTTACCCTCTGGATTTGTTCTTTCTTCTTCTTTGTTGGTATTTTCGTGTCACTCCTTGAATTTTATCTCCGATTTGTCACTCCTTTGAATTTTATCTCCGATTTGTCACTCCTTTGTTATGTCACTCCTTCGTTATGTCACTCCTTTGAATAGGACCGCACCACGCTACCTTCCTCTGCACCAGTGGAACGGTTGTTTTCGTTTGCTGGCATGGTTCATAGCCCCAAACGAAGTCGTCTCTCGGATGGTAACTTTGAACAATTGGTTTTGCTGAAAGCAAATGTTTACAGCGGTTGAACATTAAATTAACACTCTTAAATTGCGGTTTTTACCCTTATATTGTCAGTAATTGCGTACTGCAGTAAAACTGTAAAATTAAATTCTATGTAAAAAATGTTTACTTATATATGCTGACCATTCATTGATATTGGTTATGGACCTGGTGAAATGAGAATTGAGAAAAATAGAACTAAAAACTATATGTAGGTCATTTAATAGTTTTTTCTTTGCTGATAAGTTATGATAATACTAAGTTTTAAGTTTACCACCTGAAAAACTGAAAGGGGAATCGTCAATCCCCGTGGTTTAGATCAGGTGACATGGGTAGGATGCGATGCTTGTATTGCCTCAGCCCTCAGGGGAGTATTAGGAGTGATACTTTTCAGGAGTGATTAACAAAATAATTTGTTTTTGTTTACTCTACAAGAGTACAACTTTTTTCAATTCATATAAAAGTGATCTTAAAAAGTGATCTTGAAAAGTGATCTTCAAGATCACGATCTTGATCTTGATCTTCAAGATCACATTTTTCTGGTGATCTGATCTTGATCTTCAAGATCACCAAAGTTGGTGATCTTGCCCATCTCTGTCCCTATATCCAGAGATGGGCACGATCTTGATCTTCAAGATCAGATCGTGATCTTGAAGATCAAGATCGTGATCTGATCTTGATCTTGAAGATCACTTTTATTATGGTGATCTTGATCTTGATCTAAGATCACTTTATTTCTTGTGATCTTGATCTTGAAGATCACTTTAGACTTCAAGATCACTTTTAATTTCAGATTCTTAAATATGCCGCTATGCGAATGTCATTTGTTTTTTGTCCAAGCGACATCTGGTGGCAACTTTGTTCAACACCGACTGTTTATGTTTTCTGTTAGTTGGGTGACTTGCGTCATGCGTGGGCTCATGGAAGGTGTAGTTGCTGTGGAATTTAGGCTCGTAAAAAGTGTAATTTACTGTGCAATTATGTTAAAAGTGTTCTATTAATATATTATTATATATAGGCATAAAATATAGCCTATAGGTCCGTATTCATAATAAATTAATTCTAAACATATTTTATTTACAGATTGAATTTTTTAATAATGAGTGCAATTTTACAACTTCAACAGGCTCCCAAGGGAACCAAATATTCTAGGTTGTCACCAGAACAGTATTCAATATATTTAGATAACAATGTTGGTAATAAGGATCAATCTGTGCTATTGAACGGAAAATATTTTCAAATTGTCGAAAAAACTGGAAACAGTATCAAAGTTATTTGTAGGCAGTGTACAAAGAAAACTACAATTCTGTCTGCTGGCCTCGACTCAACAAGCAATCTTCTGAGGCACCTCTGGGTTAGTACTACTTAGTAACTAAGTAGTAAGTAGCAACATTAACATAATGGTTCAAGTCATATTTTAAGTGACTGGTGCCATACAAGACTAATGCTACATTTACATAGACGTCCATTTGAATATATTGTGCACTTCAGATATTAATAGATTATGGACTAGTAACTACATTAAAAACTGCCGATATCCAACTATAATAAAACGCCAGGTGTATCTGTCTTTCTCTCTGTCTGATCCATGTCTGTAATTTCTCCTATTTAGTTACTGAAGGACGAAATTCGGCTTTCAATTTAACCTAGGATAAAAATGCACTGATCATGGTGAAAATAATTTTAGTTAAAGATAACAAAATTTTAGAATCTTGTTAAGTATTAATTTCAACTAGAAGTTTGATACTCTGATAAATATTATACAGGGTGTTCAAGAAGTCTCTCCGCATGATAATAATTTATTTTCTTGTGCAGAAACTACATTCGGATCTTTTGGGTGAATATGAATCGGAGAAGAAATCTCGCAAGCGTCCAGCTAAAGAAGAAGATGCCAGCGGCAGCAATGCTGGCCCTGCCAAAATTGCCAAGCAGTCAACACTAAGCATGTTCCACATTTCCAAGCAAAAACCAGGACCACCAATATGCAAGGATATCCTTGAAAAGAAGATTCTCTCGCTTGTGGCTAATGGGCTCCTACCATTGAGCCTAGTTGAACTACATGAATTTAAGGATCTTCTTTCATGTTAGTATAACTCAAATATTTTGCTATTTTTTCCATAGCTAATATCTGATTAAAATAATTAATCATATTATTTGTATGAACATTAGACTATCGCTAGCCTAGCTAAATATTTTGATATTTTTTCCATAGCTAATCTATTGTATTGTTTTAATTTTTAAATATTTTTTTCAGACGTCAACCCGGCTGTTCAGGTGCCATCTAGACGCACCCTGGCTAGATCTCTTGCAACAACAACCAGTACAATGAAGGAAGACATACAAGCAAAACTGGCAGCAGTTGACCATGTGTGTGTTACATGCGACATATGGTCAACTAATCACCGCAGTTTCATGGGAGTCACTGCGCATTGGGTATGCTATTGATTTAGTGTATTATTTTTATATAATTGATAAATTGACCATTGGTGATAGACTGATAGTCTGATAGACTTATAGTATAATCTTTTCAATTATTCGACATGTGTTCCTCATTCATTAATTTGGTGAGTCTTCATTTTGCTGTGATTCACAGTAATTTCACACTAATTCACTGATTCTGTCATCTGTCATTGTGTCTGATTCACAGCAAAATGTGGAAGAGTCCATATTCACAGGCTGTGAATATGGACTCTTCCACATTTTGCTCTTATGGGATGGGTCACTGATGTGGTGGTATGGTAGGCGACTCATCGCTGAATTGCCTCCTTTATATCACATAGTTCTTCTCTTCAATGTTTGGTGGCGCAGTTTAGCTGGTGCGTGTCTAACCAATATTATTAAATTAAGCTTAAAAAAATGTTCATACAAACATTGATTTTATATTCTTACATTACAGATCAATGATGACTTGTCGCGAGGATCAGCTGCACTGGCATGCCGAAGATTTCGTGGAACACATAGCTTTGGTAAAATTGCTGGAATATTGGACAGGATCAACTCGGAGCATGGTTTATCTTATAGAAAAGTTGTATCTACAGTCACCGACAATGCATCGAACATGGTGAAATGCTTTAAAGAGTTCGGTGTTCGTGTTCAGAATCGTACTGACGACATTGATGAAATGATGAAGATGATGCAGATGAAGATGATGATGAAAAAGATTCAGATGAAGAGGTTATCATCAGCAACTTTCCTGAACATTCAGGAGAGCATGGAGAGGAGTCAGTGTGAAACTATCATCCCATATTCGATGTGCCTCCCACACATTGAACTTGGTAGCAACAACTGATGCAGATAAAGGACTGAATTCACCTGGACTAAAGAAGATAAAGCATTCTGCAATGGGAAAATGTTCGGCGCTGTGGAATGCTGCTGGTAAACCCAAGTCAGCAGAAAAAATACAGGAAATAACTGGCGTCCAATTTAGGTACCCATGCGTCACCCGATGGAACTCAATGTACGACTCATTAAGCCAAATATATAAACATAAGAACGACGTGAATGTAGCTCTTGAAGAACTGAATCTACCCATCCTCAAAGACAATGAATTGGAATTTATTTCAGAATATTTGTCTGTTCTAAAACCAATTGCAGCAGCCCTCAACAAATTACAGGCAGAGAAAGAATGCTACTACGGTTGTCTTCTTCCAACAGTCCTAGTGACTCAAGATGCCCTCGCAAGATTGGAGCCTATCCAACCAAACGACCTGCGCTTGAGACACTGCATGCCATTACTGGCAGCAGTCGTCTCTGGCTTCAATGCCAGATTTGGTCATTTTTGTCGTTGAGCCCCGAGGTAACTGATGCCGTTTTGGCCTCAGTATCTCATCCGTATTTCAAACTTAGATGGATATCATTGTTGCAAGGGCCTAATTTCGGCGATCATGAAGCAATCAAGTCTCAAGTAAAAGACAAGCTGCAAATGGCTGTAAGAAATTGTAATTCTGACAGCAGTGGTAATAGTTCGGTGAACTCAGACTCATCATCTGAAGACGATTTCTTCAGAACTATGGACGGCTCATTCTCTGCTCCTAACAACAAGGAAGACTTGGAAGTCCTCAATTATTTGCAGGACACCAGTAAGGCACTCGACTCTTTAGATAGGTATCCTGCTATAAAGAAGATCTTCAAGAGGTATAACACCACGCTACCTTCCTCTGCACCAGTGGAACGGTTGTTTCGTTTGCGGCATGGTTCATAGTCATAGCCCCAAACGAAGTCGTCTCTCGGATGGTAACTTTGAACAATTGGTTTTGCTGAAAGCAAATGTTTACAGCGGTTGAACATTAAATTAACACTCTTAACTTGCGGTTTTTACCCTTATATTGTCAGTAATTGCGTACTGCAGTAAAACTGTAAAATTAAATTCTATGTAAAAAATGTTTACTTATATATGCTGACCATTCATTGATATGGGTTATGGACCTGGTGAAATGAGAATTGAGAAAAATAGAACTAAAAACTATATGTAGGTCATTTAATAGTTTTTTCTTTGCTGATAAGTTATGATAATACTAAGTTTTAAGTTTACCACCTGAAAAACTGAAAGGGGAATCGTCAATCCCCGTGGTTTAGATCAGGTGACATGGGTAGGATGCGATGCTTGTATTGCCTCAGCCCTCAGGGGAGTATTAGGAGTGATACTTTTCAGGAGTGATTAACAAAATAATTTGTTTTTGTTTACTCTACAAGAGTACAACTTTTTTCAATTCATATAAAAGTGATCTTAAAAAGTGATCTTGAAAAGTGATCTTCAAGATCACGATCTTGATCTTGATCTTCAAGATCACATTTTTCTGGTGATCTGATCTTGATCTTCAAGATCACCAAAGTTGGTGATCTTGCCCATCTCTGTCCCTATATCCAGAGATGGGCACGATCTTGATCTTCAAGATCAGATCGTGATCTTGAAGATCAAGATCGTGATCTGATCTTGATCTTGAAGATCACTTTTATTATGGTGATCTTGATCTAAGATCACTTTATTTCTTGTGATCTTGATCTTGAAGATCACTTTAGACTTCAAGATCACTTTTAATTTCAGATTCTTAAATATGCCGCTATGCGAATGTCATTTGTTTTTTGTCCAAGCGACATCTGGTGGCAACTTTGTTCAACACCGACTGTTTATGTTTTCTGTTAGTTGGGTGACTTGCGTCATGCGTGGGCTCATGGAAGGTGTAGTTGCTGTGGAATTTAGGCTCGTAAAAAGTGTAATTTACTGTGCAATTATGTTAAAAGTGTTCTATTAATATATTATTATATATAGGCATAAAATATAGCCTATAGGTCCGTATTCATAATAAATTAATTCTAAACATATTTTATTTACAGATTGAATTTTTTAATAATGAGTGCAATTTTACAACTTCAACAGGCTCCCAAGGGAACCAAATATTCTAGGTTGTCACCAGAACAGTATTCAATATATTTAGATAACAATGTTGGTAATAAGGATCAATCTGTGCTATTGAACGGAAAATATTTTCAAATTGTCGAAAAAACTGGAAACAGTATCAAAGTTATTTGTAGGCAGTGTACAAAGAAAACTACAATTCTGTCTGCTGGCCTCGACTCAACAAGCAATCTTCTGAGGCACCTCTGGGTTAGTACTACTTAGTAACTAAGTAGTAAGTAGCAACATTAACATAATGGTTCAAGTCATATTTTAAGTGACTGGTGCCATACAAGACTAATGCTACATTTACATAGACGTCCATTTGAATATATTGTGCACTTCAGATATTAATAGATTATGGACTAGTAACTACATTAAAAACTGCCGATATCCAACTATAATAAAACGCCAGGTGTATCTGTCTTTCTCTCTGTCTGATCCATGTCTGTAATTTCTCCTATTTAGTTACTGAAGGACGAAATTCGGCTTTCAATTTAACCTAGGATAAAAATGCACTGATCATGGTGAAAATAATTTTAGTTAAAGATAACAAAATTTTAGAATCTTGTTAAGTATTAATTTCAACTAGAAGTTTGATACTCTGATAAATATTATACAGGGTGTTCAAGAAGTCTCTCCGCATGATAATAATTTATTTTCTTGTGCAGAAACTACATTCGGATCTTTTGGGTGAATATGAATCGGAGAAGAAATCTCGCAAGCGTCCAGCTAAAGAAGAAGATGCCAGCGGCAGCAATGCTGGCCCTGCCAAAATTGCCAAGCAGTCAACACTAAGCATGTTCCACATTTCCAAGCAAAAACCAGGACCACCAATATGCAAGGATATCCTTGAAAAGAAGATTCTCTCGCTTGTGGCTAATGGGCTCCTACCATTGAGCCTAGTTGAACTACATGAATTTAAGGATCTTCTTTCATGTTAGTATAACTCAAATATTTTGCTATTTTTTCCATAGCTAATATCTGATTAAAATAATTAATCATATTATTTGTATGAACATTAGACTATCGCTAGCCTAGCTAAATATTTTGATATTTTTTCCATAGCTAATCTATTGTATTTGTTTTAATTTTTAAATATTTTTTTCAGACGTCAACCCGGCTGTTCAGGTGCCATCTAGACGCACCCTGGCTAGATCTCTTGCAACAACAACCAGTACAATGAAGGAAGACATACAAGCAAAACTGGCAGCAGTTGACCATGTGTGTGTTACATGCGACATATGGTCAACTAATCACCGCAGTTTCATGGGAGTCACTGCGCATTGGGTATGCTATTGATTTAGTGTATTATTTTTATATAATTGATAAATTGACCATTGGTGATAGACTGATAGTCTGATAGACTTATAGTATAATCTTTTCAATTATTCGACATGTGTTCCTCATTCATTAATTTGGTGAGTCTTCATTTTGCTGTGATTCACAGTAATTTCACACTAATTCACTGATTCTGTCATCTGTCATTGTGTCTGATTCACAGCAAAATGTGGAAGAGTCCATATTCACAGGCTGTGAATATGGACTCTTCCACATTTTGCTCTTATGGGATGGGTCACTGATGTGGTGGTATGGTAGGCGACTCATCGCTGAATTGCCTCCTTTATATCACATCTACAGATCTACAGAAGCTAAGCTAACAAAGACACCTAAGATCCACTCTAAGGCTAGCCCGAGAGAAAGGAGAGAGTAGGGGGTTAGAGAAGAGAGGAGAATAAGGGGTAAGTAAGGAGCAACACCTATCATTCGTGGGTTAACTTCATTCAGAAAAAGAGGGAAAAAGTCTCACCATCATCATCCGCCGGCCACTGCCGACAAGTCAGAAAAATAGTCGGAGAATATAGGAGAGGGGTGAAAGATGAAAAGAAGTAAAATAAGAACGCTTACAAACCATGCAAACACAGTCTTAACTCACTGTCATACCATGCAAACTACAAACATGCAAGAAAAGAGTTAGAGACATGCAAAGTAAGGAGGATAAGAAAAAAAAAAAAAAGTAGGTAAAGTTAAGCAAAAAGTGGGTTAGTTTACGCTATGAGCTACATCTACATTCGTGTTAGTCTTATTTTTTTTTTTTTTTTTTTTTTTTTATTGCTGGCATCACGCTGGCATGTCACAAGCTGGCATTCATCGTCAACAGACCATCCTCGAGCACCACCACCAGAGCTCCTGTTGTTAACTTTCTTTTTAATTTTTAAAACGTTAATATTTTTAAAATGTCTGTCAGACGGTTCTTAAACACATTAACGCTGGTAGAATGAACGACTGACGCGGGAAGATTATTCCATTTATCAATTACTTAAACGTAAAGAAGTTTTTAGCGATATTAGTAATGAAACGTCTGCCACGCAACTTGAATCCGTTATTGCGAGTATTACTATTATCGAAGTGAACAATTTGTCAAAATTTACGTTATCGATGTTATTAACGATTTTGAAAACTTCAATAAGCTCCCCCCTTAATCTCCTAGTTTTTCGAGTGAATACAAGTCTAACACTTTAATCCTATCTTCATAAGGCTTATTGCGCAATGCCGGAATAAGTTTCGTGGCACGACGCTGAACCCTTTTCTAACCTATCAATATCCTCACGCAAGTACGGCACCAAACTGAACGGCATATTCCAAATGAGGCCTGACTAGGGACTTGTAAAGGGGCAATATAATATCCTTCGATTTAAATTCGAAATTACGCG